>JBAMBO010002390.1:0-213104 GCA_037044535.1 Lordiphosa magnipectinata
GTTAAGTTTGTGCAAATGTACACATGTAACAGCCAAAAGAAATAATCTACGAACCTATAAAGTACATATGTATATTCTTGTTCAGAATCAACAGCCGAGTAGACATATGTAGCCATGTCCGTAGGTCAGTCCGTCCGTTCGTAGAATCAAATAGATCTCAGAGATGGTAGGAGACAGAGGTTTGACATATTTGGCACATAGACTTTTTATACTCTGTGCCGAAGGTACATAGAGTATATTAAGTTTGTGCAAAAGTATGTAACACGGAGAAGGAATCTTTTCCGACCCTATAAAGTATATATATTCTTGATCAGCATCAACAGCCGAGTCGATATAACCATGTCCGTCTGTCCGTCCGTCCGTCTGGCTGTCTGTCCGTCCTGGCCGTTTGAGTCCTGAGCAAATGCGAGTGTAAGGATACAGAGTATGTTATAGATCAAGTTTATTTTCAATTCTTCACACCACCCCTGCCGCCCCCGCAATTTGGAAAAAACTCCATATCACCAACAATAACATAGTTAGTACCTTCTAGACATATTTAGACATATTTCACAATACAATAATAACTTCAAACTTTAATATCTCGTCTGAAACTCTTAGGCGCAAAACACCAATAACTCCATAAATTTGAAGATCAGCAAAGCTTCGGTTTAGTAACCGTCAACAGCTGCCTTTTTATACACTTCAAAAGTGTATTATAATTTTGCCCAGAAGTGTGCGACGCATAGAAGGAGTCATCTCCGACCACATAATGTATATATATTCTTGATCACCATGACGAGCTGAGTTGATTAAGCTTGGTCTGTCTGTTTCTACGCGAACTAGTCCCTCAGTTCTGAAGCCATCGAGCTGAAATTTTGCATCGAGTCCTCTTTTGACTACACGCTGCTAATATGTCGGAACCGCCCAGATCGGATGACTACTTCTTGTAGCTGCCATAGAAATGAACGGTTGGAAAATAGGTTTGTGTGAGAAAAACTGTATTGTTTTCAATATTAGCGCTCTTAAACTCGGTCATTATTAAAATTAAGTGTATTTAATTTGATCTGCGAAGTTTGGCCGAAATTGCTAACCTTTGGAGCGACCTTTTTCAAGTCGGCACAGGCGAAGTTAGCTTTCCTTTCTGGTTTTTTTATGGAGTTTGGCTGACGGAGATCCTCTAACTGAACCCTCCACGAGGGTGTCGGCTGGGCAATGGACACTGTATGCACCTCGGCTTAAAGCGAGCTATACCTAGTGTCACTTGCGCGTCTTACACCCAGGAAATGCAGTGTCTAGCTAAGGCGAAGGCCAGCACTATCCAGCTTCCGTTGGGTAGAGTTGAGCCGGAGCCATGGTTAAGAGGTGCCTGGCAACAGGCATATTTATTCATCAGATTTTGATCAATCTTCTCAAAATTGTATGAAAAGCGATAATATTCATAGCTGGAGAGTAAAAAGACGCTATCATTAAAAACAAAAAAGGTTTTCTCACTAGAATTACTTTTTCAACCGATCGTTCCTATGGCAGCTATATGCTATAGATATCCGATTTGGATCAAATTTGGCAGAATTGTGTGGTAGCATATAATATTAAGTTTGGTAGCGATAGCATTGAAAACAAAAAAGTTTTTTCTAATAAGACTTTTTTTTAGAACCATATTTTGTATGGCAGCTATACTATATAGTTTACCCATTTTCACTAAACTTGGTGGAATTATGTAAAAGCATAGAAATAGAAAAAATACGACGCTTGGGCACGTTTGCGTTGAAGACAGAAAAGTTTTTCTAACTAAAACTACTTTTTCGACCCATAGTTCCTATGGCAGCTATATGATATAGTCATCCGATCCGGCCGGGTCCGACAAATGTGCAGCGTCTTTGTACCAAAAGACTTCGTGCCAAGTTTGGTTAAGATAGCTTTAAAACTGACGGAGGAGATACCATAGAAACAGACGGACATGGTTATATCAACTCAGCTCGGCATGCTGATCAAGAATATATATACTTTATGTAGTCGGAGACGCTTCCTTCTATGCGTTACTAGAAGTATACTATAGTCATCCGATCCGGGCGGTTCCGGACTAGTTCGCGGTGAAACAGACAGACAGACGGACGGACAAAGCTCAATCGACTCAGCTCGTCATGCTGATCAAGAATATTTATACTTTATGTGGTCGGAGATGATTCCATCTATGCGTTGCAAACTTCTGGGCAAAATTATAATTCACTTTTCAAGTGTATACAAAAGTATTAATAAAAAACTTTCAACTTAAATTTAAAATTACGCATATGCAGAATATGATCATATGGGGGTCCCATCGGTTCAATACTTTTTCCATATGTCAGTTTTGCCCTAGTTATTAAATCCTTCAAGTTTCAACTCTGTGGCTACAAGAGTCGACTTAATGCCAAAAAATTGGCCATATAGCCCAGTGTGCAAGGGTATAAAAAGGACCACCAAATTCAATGTGGCACGTCCAGAAGGCTCTTAATGTTGTTCTAGAATAAATATCAAGGAGTTGCAAAAGAGAGAGAGAGTTGCAAGTTTCTATAAAAATTTCCAAAAGGCTAGATCCACTTGTTGGTGCAAGCGTTTCTAAACCCGTCAATGTGTAAACGTGTTCAGTCATATTTGTGTTTATATATGCCCAATGAGCCGAATTAAGCGTTAAGAATTATAATTTTTACGAAAATACATAGAACGAAAATTGTGAGTGGCGCCCCCTGGATTTCAGTTGTAGACAACTATGCCACAGCTTTGCTGATCGATGAAACAAAACAACCGCACAGAGGGAGCCAGTGGGCAAACCAGAAACGGTGATGAAGCCATTGGTCTGATAATTTGATTGATTCAATTGTTTGTAGAGGCGTTCAATATTTCCTTCAGCTGTCAAATTCAATATAAAAGAAATAGAGGAAAGCTAACTTCGGCTCGACCGAAGTTTATATACCCTTGTAGCTCGTAGAATTTATATAAATTAAGGATTTAAATGATTTTCGTGGAACATTCTTAGCTAAGTTATTTCCCAAACTCAGCAATAGATGGCGCCATTACTTCGGCCATTTGCTTGCCAGTTTGTTATATGGCAGCTATACAATATCATCAGATTTTGACTAAACTTCTTAAAATTGTGTGGGAACCGATAATATTCATAACTAAAAAGTATAAAGACGCTACCATTGAAAGCAAAAAAGTTTTTCTCACTAGAACTACTTTTTCGACCGATGGCAGCTATATGCTATAGTAATCCAACCCGGCCGGCTCTTTTGGCATTGAGTAATTTACTTCTTTATTTAGGCTAATTGTCAATCAGATCGGTCACACCAACAGCTGTTCACGAAATCAAAATCAAATCTAAATCGCTTTCAGGCATACCTCTATAGTATATGAATACTTTTATTCAATCACACAGTTCTAAAAATTGAGACCATTTGTGAGTATTCCGAGCATGTTTAACTAATTCCAGCTTGTCTACCCATGCTTAATACGAGTTGGCATGTCAAAGTCATATCTTAGTTTCCGTTTCCCAGATATTGGTGAGAAACTAGTTTTCCGACTTTTTAACGTTCTAGAATTTTTGTAGTCAACACTTAGCATTAATTGCTGATTTTATGAATTCTCCATGATAGTAAACGTATCAATGCAACTGAGAAAAACTAAACACGCGGTATAAGTAATGCCAATACTGTCGAAATTGGCCTTCAAAGTCAAATTTTACTTGATTTCTGATACCATCTGATACAAAGCATTGTTCTCGTTGGGCATTAATTAGCCAGTTCTGTTCATTTTTGGAAGCACTGCGATGACGATGCCGCCCTCGTATATACATACATACTTCTCTGTAAGATTTAATAGGAAAACGCTTGTAAACTGTAAAATTTCAAACGTTTCTGGATAGTTGATAACAGCAAAGAACAGAATTGATATATCCTTTAAAACCCGAGAATCGTGTACTTCTCCAATGGAAATCACACCGAAAGGGGTGTATTTCCTATTTGTAATGGTTGTAGGACAATTGATGCTTTATTTCCCTAAAGATCGTATCGATTTGGATGGAAGCCTAAAAAGATCGGGTGGAAATTTAAAAACAGATTAAAGAATTTCATTTTCAATGGGGGATTATGTTATTTCACAACAGATTTATTTAACAGTATTATTTCCGCTTGCACAAAAAAAGAAAAACTAGTCTTGGTATTTAAGTGCTTTGCAAGCACCGTGAGTTCGGGTAGGTGTGGGTGTTGCGACACAGTAGGTTTTTGGGGAATGTTTTAGCTTTACTCCTGCTGTGCCGACGAACGGTTGATAACCAAGTCAAATATAGCAAAACTCAGTGCCTGCAGACTGGGTGTGTCCATTTCGCGTATCAGGCAATAGGCAGCTGACAATAGATTTCCATTTCGACTTGTGCTACGTCCATAGTCTGAATGGAAAAGCGGCGATTGTGGCTGCTCAGCCGCTTGCGGTGGACGCGGCTGAAGCAGATATCCAGGCGGCTCAGGCAACATACTGCGACGATTATCGTCCTGATTGATGCGTGGCATCGAAGAAGTACGCTGCACTAGAGCTGAAATAGGCGGTTCCATTTGTGGAGAAGGTGATGGAGGTGGTGCTGGACGTGGTGCTGCTAGTGCTGCTACTGCTGCTGCTGCAGCTTGGGGCTGCACTGGTGCGCGTGGCGAATGTGTCACACGTCTGGGCGAATGTTTGACCCGTCTGGGCGAATGCTGGACACGGTTTCCTACTGCATGAGGCGACGCTTGATCTTGATCCAACAGGAAGGGCGACTCTGTATTGCTGTAATTTATGGGACGTCGCTGTCCGTTTCTGGCCAAGATGCTGCCACCACCTATAAAGGCCAATCCATCTTCATCACGCTCGAGCTCGCGATCTTGTGTTTGTCGTCGTGCCTGGGCCGCCGCCCGTTTGGGATTTGCAGGTGGCTCAATGGGCCGTTCCTGTGTAGCGCTCGCGGGTGCCTCATATAACATGTCGCGCAACGCCGCCTCCACCTCCAAAGAGCTCACCTCCACATGGTCTAAGGTTTTCAGTTTAGGTAGTGCTCTAAGCACTTTTGCGCGATAGTCTGATCCAGCTTCACTTGCACATGGATTTTCCACTAGCCCTAGCGAGATGAGCTGCGGGCAACCCTTTAAGTACTCCAGCTCGTCAAAGTCGGGTATCACATTTTTCCGCAGATACAATTCGCGGAGACGCTTGCAGTTCTGCAAACTGTATAGACTGCTTACACGGTTGACGCTTAGTGAAAGAATCTCAAGCTTCGGCATATGCTCACATAGCGATATATCGTCTATGTCATATCCGCAGACATTCAACTTGACAACAGCAGCCACAGAGCATTTACTCTTATTTTCAACCATTTGTGGGGTGAGTTTAACCATTTTGATGCTGTGGGAATTGGATAAAGCAGAGTTATACGTTGGCTAACAGTAGCAAAACTTACCTCTATTTACGATTCACGTTTTCTTAGTATAGTATTTCTTAGGGTCGCCAGACAGTTGATGTTTGATTATTGTATAGTATATGAATGTGAAAATGTGCAATTATTGTAGAACAAATTGAAGCGTACTAGGGTACAAATATTTCACAGAAGCCGGGTTCAACAAAGCCCACTAGGAGACACTTTTTAAATTTTTAAAAATGTACCTTCTTTTCTATGAAGTTTGATACCAAATTGAGTTGGGTTTTTATTTAAAATTAAAATTCGCACTTGAGTTTTGCTGAAGTATTTAAATTTGTTTCGTTGTTAATCCGTTTATATTGTAGAAAAATATAAATTTGTAGTTGATGTGCTTTATGTGAGAGCAGGAAATATACTGAAAAAATTTGAGTTAGACGAACGAACTACAAGTTTTGCCCCAAGAAGTTAAGTTCACAGCCTACTTTGATAAGATTTTGTACCTGTGCTCAAAATGTACTGAACAAATATAAACTGAAGCGTACTAGGTAGAAATATTGCACAGAAGTCGAGTTTGAAGCGTACAAGGAGGCAGTTTACAAAACATAACTTCTTTTCATTGCAGTTTTGTAGCAAATTTAGTCGCAATGACAAACGTGTTACGTTTACCCAATTATTAATTGCATGATTTTGGAGAAGTTGGTGATACCAAAGACCCCTAGGTGGTAACCAAAGTGGTCAATGTGGCCTATAATTCGCGAATCAAGGCTTCGTGGACACGCAGTTCGGTCTATTTTTATACTCTGTACCAAAGGTGCACAGAGTATATTAAGTTTGGGCAAATGTACACATGTAACAGCCAAAAAAAATAATCTCCGAACCTATGAAGAACATATGTATATTCTTGTTCAGAATCAACAGCCGAGTAGACATATGTAGCCATGTCCGTAGGTCAGTCCGTCCGTTTGTAGAAACAAACAGATCTCAGAGATGGTAGGAAACAGAGGTTTGACATGAGTAGTATGAATTTGGGGGAGCAGGAATTTTAATATATATATATTTTTGACCTCGTCAAATGTATTAAAAATATAATTGAGAGAAAGTCTCAGACACACTAGTTCCTACAGATAACGACCCAGGTGTCCCTACAGATAACGACCCAGGTAAGGGTAAAAAAAAGGATTGCTGGGTTTGGAGCGCACAAGTGTGAAAAGTAAACACACGCAGAAACGAAGTGCCTGTGCGATGGAAATTTTTAAGTGCAGTTTAATAAATGTTTAAGATTAATTAAATTTTATATAAATTGAAAATATCGATTTCTTAAATACACCATTGGATAGGTCTTGAAAAGACCTTTCGAATGAACCCCCACTTCTTTTTTATACCCTTGCAAAGGGTATTATAATTTTGCCCAGAAGTTTGCAACGCATAGAAATATTCATTTCCGACCCCATAAACTATATATATTCTTGATCAGGGCGACGAGCTGAGTCGATTGAGCTTTGTCCGTCCGTCTGTCTGTCCGTCTGTCTGTCCGTCTGTCTGTCCGTCTGTCTGTCCGTCTGTCTGTCTGTCTGTCCGTCTGTTTCTACGCGAACTAGTCTCTCAGTTTTAAAGCTATCGAGCTAAAATTTTGCAGATAGTCTTCTTTTTACTGCACGCTGCTAATATGTCGGAACCGACCGGATCGGATGACTATATCTTATAGCTGCCATAGGAACCATCGGACAAAAAATGGGTCTTAGTGAGAAAAACTTTTTTGTTCTTAATGTTAGCGTTCCCAAACACGCTCATTATTAATATTATATGCTTTCAAACAGATTTGCAAACTTTGGTCAAAATCGGATGACCATATCTTATAGCTGCCATAGAACCGATCGGTCGGAAAATGGGTCTTACTGAGAAAAACTTTTTTGGTTACAATGTTAGCGTCCTCAAACTCGTCCCTTATTAATATTATATGATTTCAAACAGATTCGCAAACTTTGGTCAAAATCGGATGACTATATCTTATAGCTGCCATAGGACCGATCGGTCGAAAAATGGGTCTTAGTGAAAAAAATTTTTTTTGTCATGTAAATCGTTCTTAAGGTCGGTGATTATTAATATTAAACGCTTTCAAACTAATTTGAAAAATTTGGTCGAAATCAGATGACTATATCTTCAGGCTGCCATAGGACTTATCGGTCGGAAAATGAGTCTTAGTGAGAAAAACTTTTTTGTTTTCAATTTTATCGTTCTTAAACTTTTCGATTGTTAATTTAATATATTTTCAAAAAGATTCGCGAAATTGGGTCGAAATCAGATGTTCATCTGACGGAAAATGGATTTTAGTTACAAAAGTTTTTGATTTTTATCTAAGCGTTCTTAAACTCTGTCATTTCAAAAACAGCTTTTGCAAGGGTATAAAAACTTCGGCACAGACGAAGTTAGCTTGGCCTTCTCGTTTTTTTATACCCTTGCAAAGGGTATTATAATTTTGCCCAGAAGTTTGCAACGCATAGATATATTCATTTCCGACCCCATAAACTATATATATTCTTGATCAGGACGACGAGCTGAGTCGATTGAGCTTTGTCCGTCCGTCTGTCTGTCTGTCTGTCTGTCTGTCCGTCTGTCTGTCCGTCTGTCTGTCCGTCTGTCTGTCCGTCTGTTTCTACGCAAACTAGTCTCTCAGTTTTAAAGCTATCGAGCTGAAATTTTGCACAGAGTTTTCTTTTTACTGCACGCTGCTAATATGTCGGAACCGACCGGATCGGATGACTATATCTTATAGCTGCCATAGGAACCATCGGTCAAAAAATGGGTCTTAGTGAGAAAAACTTTTTTGTTTTCAATGTGAACGTGGTTAAACTCGTTCATTAATAATATTATATGCTTTCAAACAGATTTGCAAACTTTGGTCAGAATCGGATGACTATATCTTATAGCTGTCATAGGACCGATCGGTCGGAAAATGGGTCTTAGGGAAAATAACTTTTTTGTTTTCAAGTAAATCGTTCTTAAGGTCGGTGATTCTTAATATTACACGCTTTCAAACTAATTTGATAAAGTTGATCGACATCGGGTGACTATATCTTATGGTTGCCATAGGACCGATCGGTCGAAAATAGTTCTTAGTAAGAAATTTTTTTTGTTTTTAATGTTAGCGTCTTTAAACTCACTGATTTCTTATTGTGTATGCTTTCAAATATATTCGCGAATTTGGTCGAAATCGGATGACTATATCCAAAGGCTGCCATAAGACCGATCGGTCGGAAAATGAGTCTTAGTGAGAATAACATTTTTGTTTTAAATTTTATCGTTCTTAAACTCAGCGATTTTTATACCCTTGCAAAGGGTATTATAATTTTGCCCAGAAGTTTGCAACGCATAGAAATATTCATTTCCGACCCCATAAACTATATATATTCTTGATCAGGGCGACGAGCTGAGTCGATTGAGCTTTGTCCGTCCGTCTGTCTGTCCGTCTGTCTGTCCGTCTGTCTGTCCGTCTGTTTCTACGCAAACTAGTCTCTCAGTTTTAAAGCTATCGAGCTGAAATTTTGCACAGAGTCTTCTTTTTACTGCACGCTGCTAATATGTCGGAACCGACCGGATCGGATGACTATATCTTATAGCTGCCATAGGAACCATCGGTCAAAAAATGGGTCTTAGTGAGAAAAACTTTTTTGTTCTTAATGTTAGCGTTCCCAAACACGGTCATTATTAATATTATATGTTTTCAAAGAGATTTGCAAACTTTGGTCAATATCGGATGACCATATCTTATAGCTGCCATAGGACCGATCGGTCGGAAAATGGGTCTTACTGAGAAAAACTTTTTTGGTTTCACTGTTAGCGTCCTCAAACTCGTCCCTTAATAATATTATATGCTTTCAAACAGATTTGCAAACTTTGGTCAAAATCGGATGACTATATCTTATAGCTTCCATAGGACCGATCGGTCGGAAAATGGGTCTTAGTGAAAAAAAAAATATTTTTTTTCAAGTAAATCGTTCTTAAGGTCGGTGATTATTAATATTAAACGCTTTCAAACTAATTTGAAAAATTTGGTCGAAATCAGATGACTATATCTTCAGGCTGCCATAGGACTTATCGGTCGGAAAATGAGTCTCAGTGAGATAAACTTTTTTGTTTTAAATTTTGTCGTTCTTAAACTTGGCGATTGTTAATTTGATATGTTTTCAAAAAGATTCGCGAAATGTGGTCGAAATCAGACGTTCATCTGACGGAAAATGGATTTTAGTTACAAAAGTTTTTGATTTTTATCTAAGCGTTCTAAACTCTGTCATTTCAAAAACAGCTTTTGCAAGGGTATAAAAACTTCGGCACAGACGAAGTTAGCTTGGCCTTCTCGTTTTATTTTGATTTGTTTTCAAAAAGATTCGCGAAATTTGGTCGAAGTCAGATGTTGTCGGAAAATGGGCTTCAGTTAGAAAAATTTTTGATTTTTATGTAAGCGTTCTTAAACTCTGACATTTCAAAAAGAGCATTTGCAAGGGTATAAAAACTTCGGCACAGACGAAGTTAGCTTGGCCTTCTCGTTTTTTTTTTTTAGGAGGGAAATTTTTTTCAATCTCTTATTTTGGTTGTTTAACTTTAGTAACTTCGGCTCGACCGAAGTTTATATACCCTTGCAGCTTGTATAATTTATATAAATTAAGGTTTTAAATGATTTTCGTCAAACATTCTTAGCAATAGATTACGCCACTACTTTGACCATTTGCTTGCCAGTTTGTTATATGGCAGCTATACGATATATTCATCAGATTTTGACCAAACTTCTCAAAATTGTGTGGAAAGCGATAATATTCATAAGTGGAAAGTAAAAAGACGCTATCAATCAAAACAAAAAAGGTTTTCTCACTAGAACTACATTTTCGACCGATCGTTCCTATGGCAGCTATATGCTATAGATATCCGATTCGGATCAAACTAGGCAGAATTGTGTGGTAGCATATGATATAAGGTTTGGGAGCGACAGCATTGAAAACAAACAAGTTTTTTACACCAAGACTTTTTTATATTTTATATTTTGTATGACAGCTATACTATATAGTTTACCCATTTTCACTAAACTTGGTGGAATTATGTAAAAGCATAGAAATAGAAAAAATAGGACGCTTGGGCACGTTCGCGTTGAAGACAAAAAAGTTTATCTAACTAAAACTACTTTTTCGACCAGCCGGTTCCGACAAATGTGCAGGGTCTTTGTACCAAAAGACTTCGTGCCAAGTTTTCTTAAGATAGCTTTAAAACAGACGGAGGAGATAGCATAGAAACAGAAGGACAGACAGACGGACATGGCTATATCAACTCAGCTCGTCATGCTGATCAAAAATATATATATAGTTTATGTGGTCGGACATGCTTCCTTCTATGCATTACAAACATCTGGACAATTTTTGTATACCCTCTACAAGGGTATAAAAAGGCCCACCAAATCGAGTGTGGCACGTCCAGAAGGCTGTTAAGGTGCTTCCTTTTGCGTTTTACATAAATTAAAAAAAAAAAAATGTTATGTAGTTTTTGTCGCAATGGACAACAAGTTTCTTCAAAAATTTCCAAAAGTCCAGATCCACTTGTTGGTGCAAGCGTTTCTAAACCTGTCAATGTGTAAATGTGTTCGGTTAAATTTGTGTTTATATATGCCCAATGTGCCGAATTAAGAATTAAGAATTATAATTTTCATGATAATACATAGAACGAAAGTTGTGAGTGGCGCCACCTGGACTTCAGATGTAGGCAACTAGGCCTAAGCTTTGCTGATCGATGAAAAAAAACAACCGCACAGAGGGCGCCAGTGGGCAAACCAGAAACGAGAAGCAGCCGCGAGAAAGCAAAAGAGCACTTGCATTTCAGTCGTTGGCCGGCATTCAAAGCAGAGACAACGTCGCGTGGACTTGGATTCGCTTGGTTAGACTGTTATTTGTTTATTTTTTTCACGTGTATTTTGGTGTTAAACTTGAATTCAAATTGGGTGTTTATCCGTGCAAAAAGCTTAAAATAACCAGAAACAACAAACAAAACAAACTAGAGTTTGTTTTGTGTGCGTGTTGTATTTGTTTTCTGTGCAAGTGAAAGCGTGTGAAAAGTAGCCGCCACCTTAACATTGGCCCCTCACCCCCCCTCAAAAAAAGCTTTTGTGTGGCAACAAAATAAAGAGTCTTAAGTGAGAAGAGAGTTCATAACATACATTTAACCCTGTGGATATCCATATCCTGTCTGATCTTGTAACCAAAACTTCCGGCCAAATCAAAATGAAACCGCAGCAACTGTTGAGCCTTGTAGCAGCAGCAGAAGCAGCCACAGCCGCAGCCCCAACTCTGGCTTAATCAGAAGGTGAGTTTTGTGGCAAGATCACGCACCCAAGTTCTTGGGAATGGTCTGTGATAAGGTTGTGTCTTAGGTTATGACATTTGGGTTGAGTTACCTGATATTTAATCAATCAATCAAACAGCCTGATGGGGAAACTGTTGCACAGCTCTAAAAAGGTGAGGCGGCAGCCGGGGGTAACAACAAACCTTGGGAAATATTAAAGAGGCTTAAGTAATTAAACAACTTTAAAAAAATATACGCAAAGAGCTCATTTTCGGTGTAATTATTTGTTGAAATTTTACTTTTATATTGTAAAAATAATTTTATAAATGGATGCAACTTCTTTACGATCGTTGAATCAAAACGGAGAACTGAGTCGATTGAGCTTTGTCCGTTTAGTCTAGTTCAAAGTTTTAAAATGATAAAAAATTAAAAATTTGACACAGAGTCTTCGTCTCCCCAGCCACAATTTTAAAGTTAGAACCTGGTGGCTTAATATATACTATCCTAGGCCTTACATCTAACTACTCTCAAAAGGAAAATAAGATACGAGCAAAAACACAAAAGTTATTAAACAATTGTCTCAATTGAACAGGGTATTTTGTAGTCGGGAAACTCGAGTACAGCGCACTTACTTGTTTGATTTGGCCAAGAAGTAAAAAATCAGATTTTTAATGATTCTGAATGTCCTATGTTCCTAAGACTGCGAGCCGGTTCAAATCTGAACCCCGTAGAACCGGTTTGGTTCGTGGTTTTAAGGACAATTGATCCAGTCCTAAATTCAAGACCTTCCGAACCTTAAACCCAAACCGTACCTCATCTGTTTGGGGAAAATACACTTTTCAAAAAACTTATATAATTTTATGTGCATCGTCGAGTACTAAAAATCATATCTAAATTGCGTATACTACGAGCTGGAGAAGGAAAATAAAGAAAAGGTCAAGCTATGACGTATTTAGAAAAATTATGCCGAGCATGTCTTATTTTTTTTTAAAAATAGAGGAAAATGTTATAATGCTCTAAGAAGCAATGATTCAAGGTTCGAACCAAAAACTTAGGTTCGAACATCTGAACATCGTACCTTCTTCCAAAATTCTTTGAGTTTGCGCAACCTTGATCCTATCGAAAAGATCAGTTGAAACAAGAAGTTGCAAGTGAATTATATTTCAGCTTACTCAAGCCAAATTCATAAGCTTAGTACTTAACTCCAAAGGTAAGTGTGGGGTCGACAGTCACAATCGTACAATTCGTTAATATTTCCTTTTTTATTCCATTTGTTAATTTGGATTACAATTTGTCTCGCTAAGAAATATGAGAAGAAAATTAGATACTTGGGGATAAAATTAACGGTCAAATCCACGGTTGCCACACTTGGTGTTTTTGCACCAAAAATAGTGTTTTTTATACTCTGTACCGAAGGTACATACAGTATATTAAGTTTGTGCAAAAGTATGTAACAGGGAGAAGGAATCGTTTCCGACCCTATAAAGTATATATATTCTTGATCAGCATCAACAGCCGATTCGATATAGTCATGTCCGTCTGTCTGTCTGTCTGTCCGTCCGTCCGTATGAACGAAGAGATCTCAGAGATGGTAAGAGATAGAGGTTTGACATGTATGGGACATATATTTCTTATACTTGCAGGCAGATCAAGTTTATTTTCAATTTTTGCCACGCCCCCTCCCGCCCCCGCAATTTGGAAACAACGTCATATCTCCCACAGTTTTGAAGATAGATCGTTCGTACCTTCTAGAGATACCTTGTAAACCAAATTATTTATCGATATACCAAAAGAATGATAAAGATCGGATGAACGATACTCAAGTTATGAGCAAAAAACGGCCAGTAAATATTTGAATACGGAATTTCAATCAGATCGAGACCAGAATCTACTTTAAAATCAACACAAGACACCAAAATTTGACTTAATTCAGAAAATTGAAGGGTTGGTAGTGATTACATCTGCTAAACACGAGTCGGTTTTCGGAAATGGTCCATCACGTCTAGATTTTTAGTAACATTAGCTTAAGGCGCCTTAGCTGTTTAGGCGCGCTTAGATTGGAGTCCAAAATTTTATTTTGACACCCTATGATATTATCGGAAAGTAGAACTCTTCAACTTTCAAATGAAGTATCTCAAACAATTCTACGAATTATACTACGAAGATATACCATTTTGAATACATGTCTGTCTAACAAGCTACAGAGTAAATTCAATGTTTATCTGGCAAATAGCTGATATATAGGAGATGAGAAATCGTCCCTTAATGAATATGTGAAAAAAGTATTTGGTCGTAAAGTGGAAAATTATTACAGATTGGAAACGTTATTTCTTCAAGTATACTCGTACAAGTCTTTTTGATAAGATCAAGATGTTATTTTAGTATTTGACCTACAGACCAATTTTTATTCAGACTTCCTAAGACTTACGTTGTTTGGTTTACCGTTTTATCTTTGTAACCACTCATTCGATTGTTTTGAAATTTGGACACAATATAGAATTAAATCTGAGGAAGCCATTGGGTGTTAAAATCTCAATTTTTACAATTTATTGCCACAGTAACTAATTAATACATGAAATATTTTTTGGGTTTTTTTTGGACGTTTAATAATACTCAAGAAATGAAATGAATGTACAATTTAACGATTTTGTGAAAGAGATATTTTTTTATTTTATTAAAGAAAAATATAACATGAATAAGGGGAAGATCATTTTTTTGGCTCTTTTTTAATGGAAATGGCTCTTTTTGAAATTTTTTTGGTGTAATTTAATTTTTTCAAGTGGCAACCGTGGTCTAATCTATATACCGTCTCTGTCGAATTCTGACACCGTTTCGTCTCGTTTCAAGATTATAATCTTGATTTTAGATTGATTTTTTTCTCAGTATTCAAATTTGGCACGAGCTTAAAGGACCACCAGAAATCTTTACTGATGGGTCAAAAAAACCAAACCGAATAAGAATCTGTGTATGCCCGGCATCCGTAATTAGTTCAGACTCCCTTATCAGGCAGAGGTCCTCTTGATACTCCGTACACATGCCTATAGGCATTTCCTCCGCCTGTCTTAAAAAATCTTAATAAAATGTCAAGACTGCAACCTTTTGCTTAAATGTTTTATGGCGGCAACTGCACAAAGGAGTTTTTATAAATAGAGATAGCAGTTAAGTTCTCGCATAGTTCTCTGTAATTGGATGTAATATATCTCTCTCTGTAATAAGATTGAAAAACCACCAAACTTAACGAGATATAAGCTAACTTGTAGGATGTAGAAATAAATACGTCAATGGTTGAGCACACTGAGAAAAAAATCAATCTAAAATCAAGAATATGTTCTCGAAACCAAATGTCAGAAGTTAACAGAGACGAGATAATCTCAGCCCAAGATTATATTCTCAATTTCAATCTAAATTAAACAATCTTGGATTAAGATCGTTTATAATCGACTTTCAGATGAAGTAACCTCATTTTTGAAGATGAAAAATAGAGGAAAGCTTACTTCGGCTCGACCGAAGTTTATATACCCTTGTATAATTTATATAAATTAGGGTTTTAAATGATTTTCGTCGAACATTCTAAGCTGAGTTATTTCCCAAGCTCAGCAATAGATTACGCCACTACTTTGACCATTTGCTTGCAGGTTTGTTATATGGCAGCTATATGATATATTCATCAGATTTGGACCAAACTCCCCGAAATTGTGTGAAAACCGATAATATGCATAACTTGAAAGTATAAAGACGCTACCATTGAAAACAAAATAGTTTTTCTCACTAGAACTTCTTTTCCGACCGATCGTTCCTATGGCAGCTATATGCTATAGTCATCCGATTTGGTTCAAAATTGGCAGAATTGTGTGGTAGCATATAATATTGATCAATAACAAGTTTGGGAGCGATAGCATTGAAAACCAAAAAGGTTTTCCTCCTAAGACTTTTTTTCTGACCTAACTTTTGTATGTCCGATTTTCATTAAAATTGGTGGAATTATGTGAAAGCATAAAAAAGTGATAAATACGAGGTTTGGCGTTTGCGTTGAAAACAAAAAAGTTTTTCTCACTGGAGCTCCTTTTTCGACCGATAGTTCCTATGGCAGCTATATGCTATAGTCATCCGATCCGGATAAATGTGCAGTGTCTTTGTACCAAAAGACTTCGTGCAAAGTTAACTTGTAAACTGACGAAGGAGATCGACTTGAACTCAGTACCTCCTTGGGGGACTGCATATACGGCATGGCATCTTAACTCGCTGCGCCATCGGTCGTCACTTTTTTAGTGCCACCAGTCGCAGTATAACAACTCAGCTGGCAGAAATCTCGACGGTGCAAATGCTTCAAGAAGCAGAAAATAGTTTTATTTGCTTTGTTTTTTTTTTTATAAAATAAATGTTTTTATATATAACTAGCAGGTACCCGGCGTGCGTTGCTACGCCCCCTTTAGAATTTTAAACACAAAATGAAGAAGTGAAGCTTACTTTTGACAATCGCCAGTTCTCTCTCCAAACTACAGCCGTTTTACTTGCAATTCAGTGTTCACCGATTCACACAATCATGAGTTTGGCTATCGTTTGCGTAAAACATCGAATGACTTCGGCTCCTGGTAGCTATGGCTGGCCGGCTCTGGTATACGAGCTTATTCTGCTCTCTTTTGCAACAACAAAAATTATCATGTGTGTTTTGCCGGCCCCTGATATAGATCAATCTTGATTTTATAAGATGTCAATATTCTCGAAAAAGAGATTTTAAATCTAGATATTAGATTGATTTTTTTTCTCAGCGTATTGAAATCTTGGTGGGTCAACTGTTTTGCAGATTCGTTAATCGTGAGACTCGGCAAGGAGGTGATCTTTCCTCGATTCTCTGGGTTGAAGCAGTCAACCAACTGCTGAGCGTTACGGAAGCGTAGAAACATTGGTATGTTTTTATATGGAGAATTTCCGTAAGCCTTTCTGAGCGGGCGTCCTCCTGCGGCCTTGGCGTAAATCCAACAAATGCGGACTAAACATAAGTCTGGACTGTAGAAATAATGCCAAGTAATTAAACGTCGTTCTGGATAGGAAACTACTCTCTGCAACGACAACATTACTATCTTCTCAAGCAATCAGGCAATAGGCCACAACTGGGGCCTTTCTTCAACTAATATTTACTGCCTGGCTATACACCAGGGCCTGCAAGCACATTTTTCTGTCCTCTCCATACACGGCCCCTAGTACGTACCCAAACTGCTCTATGGAGTTTAAGTATTGAAGTTTTGATAATAATTATTCATCATCTGTTCAGGTATATGAAATTTCTTTCCTTTTTCCCGTCTTTTCCCATACCATTTTTTATTGTTTTCTTCTTACTTTACAGCAATTTTGTCTGTCCGCTGAAATAATATTTATTATAATCATTGAAAATTGGCTCTGATGAGGTCTGTCATTGAACTTGCTGCCTCTTGTCTTCCTACCACTTCAAGCATTGTCTTTCTTTTCCGTTGGATGCCATCAAATCATTTGTCATCTTTGCTCATGTAACTCTAGAGATCTGTATGTCTGGTGTTTTCGTGTGGTGTGTTGTGGGCGTTTTGAAATTGGTGGAACCACCAGAGAGTGAGAGAGAGAGAGAAGCGCGTGATTCTCATTGGAAACCCAACTCAAGTTGCGTCAAGTCAACTTCAAAAAGAAAAAAAACATGTCTCTGCTGCCATTTCGGGGTCTCGGCTTGTAATTATGTTTGCGTGTTTTTTTGGGGTTTGGGGTCTTTGCCTTGAAGCGCTCAAATTTCAACAACATCTCAACTAAGACACCAAAATGGGCAACAAGTGGTCCAGGCAGGAGCAGGCTAGCCAGTTTTTCTGTTGCTGTTGCTGTTGTTGTTAATCGATTTTAAATTGAAGATTGATTGATTGAGATACGCGTAGTTGAACTGGTTTCCTGCCAGCTATCCTGATTGCACTTTCTCCCTTGACCACTTGAGAGTTCTTTAAAATGCGTGTACCGAGATCAGGTTTGGAAATTTGAGTTGGAAATACTCGCATGTTGTGTGCGTTGCGATTCCTTTGACCCAAAGCTCCATACAGAGCACACATGTGCTGCCGCTTCTGCTGCTGCCTGTAAAAGTCTGTTTATTGTTTACACTAGATCACACCCGCCCCTCCCATTTAGAACTTTATGTACGAAAAACTGTGCCTCAGGCACGTGCCGTCTCTCCCATCATTCTACACAGATTCCTTAACAATTTCATGTGGAGCAAAACGTGGGGGGGAGAGTAGTGGTAGTGGAACATTATGGTGTGCCTACTGAGGCACTTGCTCTCATCATATTATGCACTGCTGCTGTATAGAGTTTTGTTTATATTTGATTTACCATTTATAGGTCGAACTGTGAACTTTGAGTTCATTTTAGCCACTTAAGTCAAGTATTTATGTGTTCCTCTCGGAGGGAACGCAGAGAAACTGCCCAACTTTAAAGTTAAGGTAAGTACACAAATAAACGAACAAAGAACCGATCGTACCTATGGCAGCTATATGCAAAAGTCATCCAATCCGTAAAGATTGCTTCAAAAATTAAGTAAAAGATAGCATAGAAACAGACGAAGATCAGCTCGTCATGCTGATTAGGAATATGCATACACATAGGGAAAAAACCGAGAACATTGGACTCGAGATGAGCACAAACGGTTTTCTTATTCGTAGTACAATGTTCTCACTTCTAGAACAAATTTTGGAGATCGCAAAAGCTCAAATGGAGTTGAAATTGTTTCGTTTTAAGAACTTGATTTGAGTTGATATTGTTCCGGTTTTAAGAACATTTTAAACTCAACTGGGAAAACAAGTAAGAAAGTCGGTCAAGCCCGACTATAATATACTCTGTACCCCATAAAGTGTGCGGAGTGCTGCCCAACGCCGTTGCGGCCGGTGCTACCCAGCATAGTTGTTTGTTTTCCTTATAACTCGACCATCGTTCATCCGATCTTCACCATTCCTTTGGCAAATCGATAAATAAAAGTGAGTACTAAATATGCGTAGAAGGTATGAACCATCTATCTGCAAAACTGTGGGAGATATTTTGGGGGGCCGAAGGCGGCAACTATTATTTTACACTGCTGCTCCTTAGCCAACAATTCCCATAGGATCATCAGATCAGACATCGCTGTACCATTCTTCTACCACCCGACTTGGTTTATTTAAGTCTTTTAGAAAAACACAGAAACAAAAATGTTTCGGGCTTGACTGGGAATTGAACCCGTTACCCCTCTGCACTTAACGAACAACGTATAGAATGATGGCTATCACATTGAGCTATTGCACACTTGATTAGCGTCACATCTAAGCCCGCGATGGTTACCGGTTGCCCCCAGAGGCCGAAGACATTTCGCTATTTACAAATACACGAGCCGAACGCATGCCAAAGCTGAGGCCAAGAGAGTAAACATCCTTTTAGTCGCTAGCTAGCATTCGATGCAGTCAGTTCGAAGCTGGTTCACGGCTTTTTTTTCGCACACCAATACTCTCTCACATTTTGGCCTCGCTCTCGGTGACCAACGCTGATCTAAAGGGCTACTTATGTATACTTTTCTGTGTGGTGGTTGAGCTGTCAAAAAGTTGTGTTGGAAAAACCAGAGAAAGATCAAAAAGAGAGCCAACTCTCTCTCTCTGCAAAAGACCGGTTTTGGTGTTGGTATAAAGCAGCGTTGGCCAACGAGAGCGAGACCAAAAAGTGAGAGTGTATTGGTGTGCCGGAATTTGCTTCGACCTGACCGCATCAAAGGCTAGCCAGCGACTGAAAGGCTTTTTGCTCTCTTCTTCTCAGCTTCGGCTCGTATTTGTGTAAATAGCGAAATGTCTTAGAAGGGTACTGGTGACCATCGCCGATTGAGTATACTTTACTCATTTCAATAACATATGTTTTACATATGTAAAACATTTGTTCTCAAAAATTTAGACAACATCTTGTACCAAAATACTCTGGACCAAGCGCACACAGAGTATATTAAGTTTGTGAAAAAGTATGTAACAGGGAGAAGGAATCATTTTTAACCCTATAAAGTATATATATTCTTGATCAGCATCAACAGCCGAGTCGATATAGCCATGTCAGTCTGTTTGCAGGAAGAGAACTCAGCGATGGTAAGAGATAAAGTTTTGATATGTATGGGACATATACTTCTTATAATTGCAGGCAGATCATGTTTATTTTACATTTTTGCCACGCCCTCTCCCGCCCCCACAATTTTGAAAAACGCCATATCCCCCACAGTTTTGGATACAGAAGGTTTGTACCTTTTAGAGACATTTAGTAATCAAGATTATTTATCGATTTGCCTTAAGAATGATAAAGATCGGATGAACTATACTCAAGTTATGACCAAAAGAAAGTTCGCTGTAGCAGGTTACTTGCTAGGTGTATTGGCGCCATCTATTGGTCAGTTCTGAAAATCCCTCAGCAAGCATTGTTCATAGCAAAAATTTAATTGTTGTATGAAAAACATTCAAATCCTTAATTTAAACAAATTTTACGAGCTGAAAAGGTATATAAACCTAGGCTAAACGATATTCAAGATATGACCAAAAGAGAGTTCGCTGCAGCAGCTGCACCGACTTACTTACTTGTTCTTATTTTAAGTTGAAGGCAACTTATTGTCTGAACAGGTCTTTTCCCTCTGTGCACTTTACGGGGTCGGAGATGTTTCCTTCAATGCGATACAAACATCTGGACAATTTCAATATACCCATTGCAAGGGTATAAGAATACTTCAACAGTGCGAGATAAAAGACAAATCAGAATGATTGTGGGCGGTGACCCCACGTTTCTCACATTCCTCGGCTTGGGAGAGTCAACGCTAAAGAAACTTTTTTCTACTTTCAAACCATTTCCATCTTTTCATATTTGTTGTCTCTGGACAATAGGTCAACGCGCCTCGGAAATGAGTCTCACGCAATTTGCTTTGAACAATTGCTAAATTGACATATGTGAGTAATGTACTTGGTACTTAAAGGTACTTGGAGGAGGTACTGGCTGCTCCAATTCAACAGGTCACCACAATGGCTGGGGCTGTGCCAAACTCTAATGCTAAATGAACGAGTTTGCTGCAGATTGGGAAATGAGCTGCGATCGTTGTGAAAGCTTAAGCTTTTTGCTCTTCTTCGGGCTGAAGCTGATGCTGATGATTTTTAATTACATAGATGTTCAAGCCAGAAGCGCGCTATTCCACTGCCTGCAAGGTGCTGCGGCGACCGCAAAGAGTAATTAACAATCTTTTGGCGGCGTCCACATTTAACGGCAGTTTGTCTGTATTTTTTTCCTCCTTTCGAACGCATCGATTACCAAGTTGTTGTACCCAAACAGGTGAAAACCGACAACGCTGCAGCTACGCAAATTTTACGCAATTGGGGACAGAAAACCAAAAAAAAAAAAACGCACGCACTGCCGCTCGCCGTGGGCTGGTCTGTGGAATTGAGGTTGTGTCTGCGTCAAACTGGAAATTTTCACCACGAAAATTGACTTCTAATGTGTGTGGAGGCCAAAACAGCCCCCCCACCCAACCAAAAGCAAAACGCTAAAAACGAAACTGAAGCATTGGCGAGACTTCATCAATCAGTTGCTTACAAATATGGCACATTGTAGCACTTTTAAGATACATATCAACATACTTGTACATGGCAACTTCTTCTTTTTGGGCAAGAGTTGATGACCCCGAAACCCCAAATATCAGCAGTGCTGTTGTTCGTATGTCTGTGGAAGACATCGAAGCAGAAGCTTCATTACAACAGTTTGCCAAAAAAGGTTAAAACAAAACAGCGTAAAAGAAAATCATCAAAACACACCACAAAAGTGGACAGAAAATTCATTACAAAAAACATCTCAGGGCCATAAAGCATTTCTGTTTATTTGTTACTCTTGGTATAAAGGCGTGAAGAATGACTCAATGGATGAAAGCCTGCAAGAACAGATCTGGGTCATTACCTTATAAAGCAAATTACCAAATGTTCTGAGCATGTTACCATTTATAATATTTAACTTTAGTTAAAGTGAATTGCTTTCCATTAAACTATTCTAAAGTATAATATTTAGTATACTCTAATAAAAAGAACATTCCAAAATTAAGAATTTTTCTCGCATTAAGTAGAAGCCGTGAACAGAGAAGCTATAATCTCAGGCATAGTTTTCCAAATCAGTACCCGAACTAAACCCCACTATACATAATAGAATAGTTTACAATTTCTTCAATAATGATGCATAATTTATAGACTATATCCATATTCGACATATTGTTCTCTGCAGCTTCTAGTAAGCTCAATTGCCACACGATTTAAATATGTATTTTACATAGTGAGATTTCAAATGCACAAACAAAGGAGGTCAGGTTTACTTTAAATTTTCACGATCAGGTACTATATAGCTCATAAGCAGGCAGTCTGAATTTAACATTAAAACAAACAAAAAGCAAATGAAAATAATAAGGAGAACGCCAAGCTAGCTTCGTCTGTGCCGAAGTTTTTATACCCTTGCAAATGCTGTTTTTGAAATGTCAGAGTTTAATAACGCTTACAAAAAAATCAAAAATTTTTGTAACTAAAACCCATTTTCCGACAGATAAACATCTGATTTCGACCTGATTTCGCAAATCTTTTTGAAAACATATTAAATTTACAATCGCCGAGCTTAAGAAAGATAAAATTGAATACAAAATAGTTTTTCTCACTAAAACTCATTTCCCGAACGATCAGTCCTATGGCAGCCTTAAGATATAGTCATCCGATTTCGACCAAAGTTTGCAAATCTGTTTGAAAGCATATGAAATTAATAATGAACGAGTTTGTGGACGCTAACGTTGAAAACAAAAAAGTTTTTCTCAGTAAGACTCATTATTTGACCGATGGTTCCTATGGCAGCTATAAGAGAGTAATAGTCATCCGATCCGGTCGGTTCTGACATATTAGCCGCGTGGAGTAAAAAGAAGACTGCGTGCAAAATTTCAGCTCGATAGCTTTAAAACTGAGAGACTAGTTTGCGTAGAAACAGACAGACGGACAGACAGACGGACAGAAAGACAGACGGACAGACGGACAGACAGACGGACGGACAAAGCTCAATCGACTCCGCTCGTCGCCCTGATCAAAAATATATATAGTTTATATGGTCGGAAATGAATATTTCTATGCTCCTGGGCAAAATTATAATACCCTTTGCAAGGGAATAAAAATGCACGAAATCCTCTTAGATGGCATATCTACAAAAAATCACAAATCCATCTTAATTACTAAGAATAGAGGAGAGTTAAATTCAACTTCGCCATAGTTTATATATCCTTGCAGCTTGTCAAGCCGATCATGCTTGACATCAAGCAGTTTTGATGTCAAAAGTACGGTAAGACGGAATGTTCTTGGATCCAAGCCAAAAATACTGAAATAATGCATGAGTTTTTGAGATGAAAACCGACCGATAACCGACCAACACCCCAACACTAACACCGCCCAATTTTTTCTAAGCTGTGATTGATTTTGAGATACCGTTAAAAACATTTTTGTTTACAAACTTTACTGGGACTTGAAGTCGGAATCTCGAAGACTGAAACACACGGACGATGGCGCTTTAGCTCACTCGACTATCGGGCATAAGCAAGACCTGGCGTCAAAATCGTACTTAAGAATGTAAGCAGTTGGCCCTTTGCCGTTCAGCAAGCAACAAGGGCCGTGGTCGAGTGGATAATACAGACTCCCTGAAGAAGGCAATATATTTGCCGAAACGCGTAGGAGAAAAACTCAGCCAAAAAGTGTTTTGACTGGAGTGAAGTAAGACGGCCGAAATTAAACCCCAAACAAACAAACAAATTAGCTTAGAATGGTCAAGGTCGTGGGATCAAGTCCCCGTAGGAGCAAAGTTTTTTTTTTCACTTAAGTTGTTTTTAACATTGTCTATATTTTATACAATCCTTAAATCGATTTTTTTTCGTCAATACCACACTTTCCCGCCCACAAGCTTGAAGTCGAGAAAAATTGTCTTCTCGAATTCGAGCAGTTTTGGAAAAAAAATTCAAATTGAAGCCGATTTTAGTCTCGCTAATTCGTGCTAGGTTTCTCTGGGTATATAATTATAAGTTTTAACATAATTTTCTTACTACAATTTTACTTTTGCTTTGAACAATGCTAGTTGAGTGATTTTCCAACACTGACCAATTGGTGGAGCCTCTTCTGTGACCATGCTTCTGCTATCAGCTGCGATCTCTAACATAACATCATCTCTATAATTTAGTTCTCTGCCGAGACTTAAAGATGGCGATTAGCGGCAAAAAATTTGAATAAAATAATCTCAGTCATTTATGGTTAATAAAGTATCAAATATTATGCATAGACGACAGCGTATCTACCCTGATAGCTTTTTTGGTGACCCCGACGGTAAGTCCATCGCCCTGCACCTGCATGTACCCGATCGCACGTCGGTCCTGCACTTACATGTATCGGACTGCCCTTTGTTTAAGCATTCGATCAGTCTATCAGTCCACCATCGCAGCCTGCCTGACGATCAATCATACTTATGAAAAAAAGTCGTTCAGCTGAATTTGCATCTTCTTCGCTGATGTTCATGCAAACGAAACCCCATTTCTTAGCAAACCAGGATTTGCTGAACGTCCGCAAATGCTAGGCCCAGCCTGAGCCCACATACAAGATCTTAGCATCCATCTATCGATAACTATCGTGTCCAATGAACTATCATCTCTATACTTCAGTTCTCTGCCGAGGCTCAAAGATGGCGACAAGCAGCAAAATGTTTGTCCATTTGTCTGGTCAGTTAGATTCTTCCGATTGTCATAAAACTCGTTAAGAAGTGTGCCAAACAGCTAATACTAATTACTGGCAAGTTTAAAGACGCTATATTTGAAAACAAACTAGTTTGTTGACCGGTCGTTCATATGACAGCTATATATACCTTCGGCCCTGTTCCGAATGTCGAGTCGATTATCGTGTAAACGATAGTATTTCACTGTCGCATTTAATAAAGTGTTGTAGAAAGTTACAAATATACCTACGGTTACTAGATCCAGATCAGGTATAACAAAATTCGGAGTTGTTTGAGCAGCTGAAACCGATTGCTCAATCTCAAGTGAATTCATTTCGAGAGAAAAGGTCACTTACATATAAGTTTATACAACTTGAATTCGAAATACAAGCGCTTACACGAAAATCGACTCGAAAATCGGAACAAGGCCCTATACTGTTGAAATGAAAAGAAAATCAAAGTACTTTAACAAAATATTATATATTTTACTGGGGTACCATAAAATATCAAAATTTACATTTTGGGATCGAAACAGCATAAAATCTTTCGGTTTTACCGATACAATACAATCAATTTGAATCTAAGGCAAATCACTCACAATTCCCAAGCGTTTCTAGTCAAATGGTTCTCCCTCTCACCCTCTATCCCTCATTCCTACTAGGTGAATCAGCGTTAAATGCTTTTGGGCTGAACTTCACCTGTCTCAATAACGAAGCACCCAATGCACGCAACTTATGAAAATTGACCACCAAAATGGGAGAAGGGAGCATAAGAGGCATGACATGACTTTCCGAAAACAATTAATGTGCGGTGCCTCAAAAAAAAAAAAAAACAAAAACAAAAAAAGAAACCCATTAAAAAATGTTAATTTCCATAAAAGACTCAACTCAGATGAAAAAAGTCGACCAGAGTTGGAAGAGCACGTGGCTAAAAGCCACAAAAAATACATAGGCAAGGCTGGGCGATGGAATGCCTGAGATATTCTGTTTTTATTTTCTTTCTTTTTTTTTTTGGCATTAAATTAGCATATTGCCTACGCCTACAAGGTGGCACTGTATCTATATCTGAATCTTGTTAGATTGATGGTTTATAGTTGGTAGTTTTTGGGGGTACGACTATCGCTGCTTAAAGGTGTTGCTAATGGAGCCTACATCTGATTCGTTTCGACAAGGCAATTTGCATACTTGGATGATGGGGCTGATGATGTCCGTCAGTTATGACAGCTGCGGTCAGCTGGCCACACACCAAGTTAAGTTTTCCATTTGATTGGTTTGGCTAACTTTTCCAGCGGACTGGACACACATCGCATCATCGTGGTCGTCGTCATCATCTTACAGCTTGTCGGCACGCTGGGACGCAGTTCAAATCGCAAAACTATAAATTATGCTGTCAGTCACAATCAACCATTGTCTTGGCAACAGTGGAAGCGGCAGAGAGAGAACTTCTCCAAAGACGATGACGGTATTGTTGCTCGCTGCTTTTACTGTTTGCGCTTTCGCGTTTAATTTTCCGCACAAAGACGCCCATTTTTCTTGATTGTCGTTGGTCGCTATGGCCATTGTTGTGGTCGTTCCTCCTAGAGGGTATCAACTTGCAAATCAAAAGGGATGGGTGTAGGGTATGCTGTATGGAGTGGAAAATGGCAAGAAAAGAAGAATTTTTAAAAAAGTGGAAAAAAATAAGCAGTAGGAAAAAAAAGAGGGAAACCAAAGAAAAAGAAAAAAGAATCCTTGAATTTTGGAAATGAAGAAAAGAAACAATGAAAAAACCGACAATATGTACAAATATATCTAAGGTATTTTAAGACAGAGACGCGATGGCCACACTGTAAATAAGACTGGACGCCAAGAGCAGACAGACGGAACAGACCGAGACGAACGAAGACAGACGCTGTTAATAGAATGGAAAAGAAAACCCCGTATTGTAAATAGTAAACCGAGTGTAAATAGTAAGCCCGTGTAGTGTGTAAAGCAGGGTTGATCAACAAGAGCGGGTCCAAAAAGTGAGAGTGTATTGGTGTGCGAACAGCTGACAGCATCGAACGCAAGCCAGCGACTGAAGAGCTGTTTACTCTCTTGGCCTCAGCTTCGGCATGCGTACGGCCGATATGTATCGGCCTCTGGGAGCAAAGCGTGACCATCGCTGGTGTAAATAACAACCCGAAGACCCGAGAAAAACAATCTTTCAAATCTGGCAAATGAAAATTATAAAAAAGAGCAGGAAGAAGGAGGAAGAAAGGAAAAAGAAGAAAAAAAAGCTAAGAAGAGGAAGAAATAAGTACAGAAGAACACATAACAATAAATAAGAACTTATGGAATAAGAGTGAGACAACCAAGAAGTAAGGAGATCAAGAAAGTGTCAATAAAAACGAGAAGAAAAGGAATTTAAAAAAAGAAGACAGACGCTGGAAGAGTTGGAAGAAGAACAAAATTAAAAAAGAAAACAAAAGGGAAGAAAACCTAAAATTAAATGAGAAATAGAAAAAGAGGAAAGTGGAAAGGGGATAAGAATGGGGCAAAGAATAAACTTAAAAGAAAAGACACAATGAAAAATCAGTAAACACAGAGCAGAAATTAAAATGGGAACACAGAAGGCAAGCGAAACAAGAAAAGAAGAAAGATTCAGAAAATGTCCCTCCCTAAGAAAGTTAAAAGGAAATTCAAAAGCAGGAAAAACTTAGGAAATAGGAAGGAGAAGAGTAAAGCATATCATAATCTCAGCAGATCAGTAAGAATACTTACTCATCCTCACTCCCCAGAATGAGAACGAATTAAGCTCGATAACAGAAAGCAAATTCTTCAATTCTTCAAATTCAACAAGAAATAATCGATTTTTCCAAGTGTAAGGGGTATTCATCCAGTCGATGCTCACTCTCTTAAAATTTTCGCTTCATTTCATTTTTGCAATTAACTGGCACAGCTGCTGAAGCTTCAGCCAAAGCTATGTCTGCGGCTGACGTCGCGCGTTCGTTCATCGACGATGCGCATGCGCATCGAATCGATTGGAGTTGGGGAAGTTGTTGTCCACTTATTAGACGCACCATTAGGAATGCACAAATTGATTTCAGCACCTTTTGGCCAGCTGCAGGAATGCGCCAGCTATTCCAGCGCTGATAAGCTCAGCCCCGATCATCGCTCAACTGTGACCAAAACGTGTGGGTGTTGGGTACAATGAAGATAGATGTATGTGGAGTATGTGGGATGTTCCGACAAAAAAACGGCCCCCACAAAATGCAAGCAGTTTAAATTGTCAAATTAGGAGGAAACAGAGCGGCCGAGCGGTCACACGTGGGCTTCATCAGCTACAACAACAATAGCAATAGCACAGCTGGTCGGACACGTTCAAACGTTTCATTGACGATAAACACACACACACCCGGTTCAGGGGGTACACACAACTGGAAAACTGCATTGATTTCTCAGGGTCGTCGGTTTTGTGCAACTCGTTTGCTTGGCTGCCGTGCCAGAAATTATGCCAACAGGTGCTCAACATTCTTGGCATAGTTTCCGAGAGCAATTTCAGGCAGCAGCAGCCGAAGCCTCTTGATTGAGCTATTGTAATTGCCAGTCAGAGGAAGGGAAATGGCATGGTGCGTGACTGTACTTTAAGCCGATAAATGTTATGTCTAAGATATTTGATTACTTCCTCATCTGTGTGCCTGGTCTTAGTTGGCCTCGCTTGACATCCAAGTGGCTTTTATGTAGAGTCTTCTTCTCCACCATTCCTGGCCAAAAAGCAATCTTATGTACCTGCCCGCACTCATTTCAATTATCATGCTCTGGCTGGGCTTTATTTGCATTATGTCACGTTTTTCGTAAGCTGCTCATGAGTAATGACCCACGAATAGCCAGTCGGAGACTTGGATCAGCTGCTGCTGGCGCCAGCAGAAATACCAAATCTCAGCCACACCAAAAAGCCTAACAACTTATAAGTGAGCGAAGCTCATTAGTCGTAATTGTCGCAAAAATTTCAGTGCGTGACCACCCGACCCTGAACAGCAAGAGGCAGAAGATCGTTGCATTTCGAGTGCGTGTGGCCCATGATGGATGCGCGAGGGAAAAGAAAGTCTATAATGTGGTAGGCAAAGAATTTGGTTATTAATATTAAAATTTGTTGTTATTATTGATTGATTTTCTTCAGGGCGGCTTTCTCACAGCCAGAAACTAGGCATAAAATGATGTAGTTTAACTTGTATTAAAAAAAAAGAAAGCGAACAAGTTGTACGGACAAGTTGCGTGTGCACTAGAGATAGAGACTCCCAGGTTTTCCATGGGTTAAGTGGTTCAGACGACTAATAATTTTTTTTTTGTTGCTTGGCGAAGCTTTTAATAAAGCTTCAAAAAAAAGTCTTTAGGTTTCTACAATGTATGGCCAAGCATAAACAAGCAAACAAAAAATTCCAAAAACAACGAAAACAAGTCAGAAAGACGATCAAGACCGACTCAGCACTGGGCAATATTTGTTTATACCCAATTATTTTTAAGTGTGGCGCCATAGGAATTGTGTGAAGACAAAATGTCTAGGAATGACTTTATGAACTATCATGGACACACATTGAAGAAAGTATGAGAACAACAAGCATTGCTGTCTACTCCTGCAGGAGGATGTTCGGAACGAATCAGGGAACCGATATATTTAATTTTTTGTGTACCGGTAACTGAGTACATATATGAGCCTAAACATTGTACCGGTACAGTTTCGTGCTTCTCTGCGACGCCATCAATTTGTGTCCCCCGTAGAGCCCACAAAGCGAAACTTGCATACATCGGCTTAGAATCAACGTCATACTACTTTGCCTTTACCCCGTTACGACTTTGCTGCTGGGGTTTCCCTCCAATTCCCACCCAACTACCGCCCACTTCCCACCCAAATCCCACCCACTTTCCACCCACATGCCACCAACTTCCCACCCACTTCTCACCCACTTTCCACCCACTTTTCACCCACATACCACCCACTTTTCATCCACATACCACCCACTTACCACCCACTTTCCACCAGCATCCCACCCACAAACCCACGTAATCCCCGCCCGATTCCCACCCACTTCCCTCCCACTCCACACCAACTTCCCTCCCACTCCCCACCCACATCCCACCCACTTCCCTCCCACTTCACACCAACTTCGCTTCCTCTCCCCACCTACATTCCACCCACTTTCAACCCACTTCCATTCTATCAACTTTCCACCAACTTTCCACCCACTTCCCTCCCGCTCCACACCAACTTTCCTCCCACTCGACTCCCACATCCCACCCACCACTTGCCACCCACACCTCACCCACTCCCCACCAACTTCACTCCCACTCGACTCCCACATCCCACCCACCACTTGCCACCCACACCCCACCAACTTCCCACCCACTTCACAGTGGGCATCCCGTCGGTATTTCCAACATCGGAAAATGAAATCACAAATGAATTCGAACTTGATCACTACAAACCGAGTTTTAAGTCAATCGGATGAAAAATTGTTTTTTGCATGCACAATTTTCCGGGCATTTTCACACCCAAGTGGCGAATTTTCCAACATTGGAAAATCACATTTCAAATTATTTCGTATTCTATCCGAGTTTCAAGACAATCTGATGAAAAATAGTATTTTGCACGCAGAATTTTTCTCGTGGGCGTATTTTCAAAAATTGTGAAAACACGAATTATTTCGCGAACTATGCTTATAAACCAAATTTCAAGTCAATCAGATAAAAAACAAGAAAGTCGGTCAAGCCCGACTATAACATACTCTGTACCCTTAACGTCGCAGCTCGCATTTGCTCACGAGTTATACTCGCTCATCTCTAAGTTTCACTCTCTCTGTCTCTTTCTCTCTCTCTCACTAAGATTGCCGTTCAATAGAATGCTGTGGTGATGGGTGGGGGGTGGTGGGTGTTTACTGGCAGTTTTTTGCTCATAACTTGAGTATCGTTCATCCGATCTTTATCTTTCCTTCAGCAAATCGATAAATAATTTTGTTTACAAGGTACTCTAGAAGGTACGAACGATCTATCTTCAAAACAGTAGGAGATATGAGGTTTTTTCCAAATTGCTGGGGCGGGAGGGGGCGTGGCAAAAATTGAAAATAAACTTGATCTGCCTGCAAGTATAAGAAATATATGCCCCATACATGTCAAACCTCTATCTCTTACCATCTCTGAGATCTCTTCGTTCATACGGACGGACGGACAGACGGACGGACGGACGGACGGACGGACGGACGGACGGACAGACGGACAGACGGACATGGCTATATCGAATCGGCTGTTGATGCTGATCAAGAATATATATACTTTATAGTGTCGGAACCGATTCCTTCTCCCTGTTACATACTTTTGCACAAACTTAATATACTCTATGTACCTTCGGTACAGAGTATAAAAACAAATTTTCCATACAAACTTTTCAGACGCTTTTTCACCCCTTTGGGGTGGAGTTTTCCGAAACCCCGTCTTAGTACTCACTTTCAACACTAATGGAAAACCATGTCCAAATTTCAGCCATCTTTCTCTTACCGTTAGCGCTCTGCGTTAATTGCCAATGAATCAGTCAGGACAAACTCTTTTGTATATAGAGTAGGAGTAGATAAGTCGTAAGCCTTAAAAAGAATCTGTACTAGCAAAACTTTAGTATTATGAAATAAAAAAACGCTATACCAGTCTCTTTGAAATATTACATCCTATATTTTTAGACCGTCTTTATACTGGTTCGGTTTAGTGGTTCATGGAGCTTTTAAACACCCGGTTCGGTGGTTTTCAAATAAGTCCAACCCGCGGTTTCGGTTCGGTGCGGCAGTTAACCCTCAGTATTCGAGCATTAATATTCATGTGCAGAACTATAAAGTTGGATATGGCGACGCCGTTTCAGGACTATCTTGAAGAGCTGGGATGCAGTAGATATCGTAAGCTTCTAAAGAACGTACCTGCCAATTAATAACCCGAGAAGCTCAACGCTGAATAGTGCAATGAAAGTAACGTGGAGTTCAATTCAGGAAAAAGATTGCACGAAAATGTAAAATGGAGACGACAATTGCAGGAAATGGACAAATTCAGGTGTTGTTCAAACCCTGAATTGGGCTGTAGTTCCGTATATTTGTAGAAGTTAAATAATGGATCGATTCGTGAATCGTTTTAAAAGACAACCAAATCTTTTAACGCGGACAGCACTTTTAATACGAAATATGCCAACGTTATTACACAATGAAGCCTAGAATCATGAATTTGAGCGTACATAAAGCTTTGTTTCAGGTTTTTAATTTAAAATCAGCTAATTCGCTATTTTGATGGTGGAATATATAAGGAAGAATAGTCGGAAGTTGGCCACAAGAGAGTCCTGTGAAAATTGGCTCTCCGAGTTTTTTGCCAATAGGGAAGCGAGCTTCTATAAGAGGGGCATTATGAAGTTGGCATCTCGTTGGGAACTCGTCATCGAACAAAACGGCGCATATTTGACTTACATCGCATTATTATAACCAATTTTATGAACAATTAAAAATTCAATAAAAATACCGCAAGACTTTTTATATCTTAAAACCAATTAAATATGAAGGATCTCTCCATATTAAATCAATTTTAGTCTCAGCCTTAAGTGTTGTGGTTAACGTAGTGTATTTCTTGTGAAAAAAAACTAAAATCATAACCCGAACTTCAAGTCCATGATCTTTATGTCCAGATAAATTCCTATTTAATATAGCTGGTGCAAAGGAACAGCATTTTCAAAATATGTAATTACTTTCACTTCTGTGATTTGGCGATTGCTACTGTTGTAGGATTTTCGCTATAAGCCTGCCTTTGGGATTCCCAAGCGGTCATATCACTTTTGTCATGAGGTAGCCTCTGTCAGCTCATTGAAGACAGGCAAAGATCACTGATGATTGAATTGAGGAAATTCATGAAATAGCTATACGATCAACCAGCTTCATTTGTGGTTTTGTGATTTTTTTGTTTTGGAACATAAATCATAACTTACTGACCTGGAGCCTGATAAAAGTTCTATGATTGATATTTAAACTGGTCACTAAAACAGTAACATTGTGTTGTAATTAGTAATATTATTTTGGGTTGAAAATCTTTGGCTGCTACAGGGTACACTACAGTCGTGATTGACCCAATAATATTCTGATAAGACAAAAAAAAACTTTTCAAATATGGCTGAAAATATATTCCAAGGTCAATTTGTACGTCTGCCTCATGCCATGTACATAGAGACACCAATTCTCTTCCAGGCCGCAGCTCCTTTCCTTTGAACTGCAAAAGAGGGCGCTAGCTGGCCAGAGCAACTAGATCCGTGAATAAAAAGCTTGTAAGATGCGGCTGCCATTGGATAATATCATTGAAAGCAAATGTTGATTCGTGAAGCGTGTGAGGCTAGCATCTCAAATCGTTGCAACCGTAAAATTGTTGCTTCAAGAATTTTAATTGGGCCTACCGAAATGAGGCATATTCCACACGAGAGTAAAAGAGAAATGATGTCGAAATAATTTAATACCGATTTTCTTTGCTAAACATTTTAATGATGGATCAAATTTGATGAACAGCGACGAATGCCAGAAAATTGCCACAAATTGTTGCATTTCACGCAACTGCAATTGAAATGCCTCCGTTTCCCCCGCCGCTGCTCATTTTTCGTGAGCTGACAACTCGATTAATATGCAAAACAGAAAAGCAAGACCGCTTTTCAGGCAGGTTGCACAGGTGCATCCAGGTATCCAACCAACATTATGCTAATTAGACGGAGAAGGGGATGAGCGGAGCGGCGGCAGCGTGCCCGTGCCCTATGGTAGCATTTAGCAATTAGCAGCAGCAGCAGCAGCAACTGCAGAAGCAGCCATTAAACAATTAGCATAAAAATAAAATAACTTGTCAATTAAGTGAACTTTTTGTTTGGTTTCAACCGTGGTATTGAGGTCAAATGAAATTAACATTTTTTTTTTTAATTTTTGATTTGTGGGAATTTCTGTGATTTCTCTAGAAATTCCTCCGTGTGTTATTTTTAGAACAGTATTTGAAATAGCCTACAAAAATCTGGGCGGGCAGCAAGGTTCCATGGTGTAACGGTTAGCACTCAGGACTCTGAATCCTGCGATCCGAGTTCAAATCTCGGTGGAACCTGAGTGGTTTTTTTGTTGTTTTTTTTTAGTTGTGGGTCGTGAGAAAGTCAGCTGGTCTGGCGCAAGTTGCTTGCGCTGCAATTTGCAATGTGATGAATGAATTTTTTTTTATTTGCTGGCCAGCAATTAAAAGTTGCATAATCCCAGTTGGACATTTCCGTCGACACAAATAAGTAAGCGCACGCGTTCAGCATAAGCCGAGAGCTCGACTTTCACTCGCCTGGAGCAGACGACAGAACTTCAAACGGGCCAGATGGTCCGGTTTGCTTTTGTTCAATCTACATCAATTCCAACAAATCTAACTTTCATACTTCTCTTGCATGCTTTCTTTCAGCTTCGGGAGTTTTAATCGCCAGCAGCAGCCATGGCCGCCACCTCCACCAGCAGTGTCGCCTCAAGCGCGCCTGGCACACTGTATCGTCAGGCAGCTAGTGCTGCCACGCCCACAGCCAATGCCCCACTGCTATATGTAACCCAACCGAAGACTTATGCTTTGGGTGCGGTACAAAATGGGGCCGAACGTAGTCGCCTCTTGGAATTGTTGCGAGCTCCAAACAATCTAACTTCACCCACCATGGAGCCATCGTCTAAGGGACTGTTGAATGGTCCCGGACAGAATAACTGTTTTCTCAATTGTGCAGTACAGGTGAGTTTTCGGTTGGGGAGGGATTGCATGAGGGTTTTATGAAAGAAATTAGATATTTCGATTAAAGCGCTTTGAATTAGGAGTATGTAAACCGATAAGATATGTTCAACTTGCACTAGGAACTTTTTAACGACGTATACAAAGACTCACAAGAACTAAAATCGTAACTTCTATCGTTTACTGACGGCATTAAGCCGATTCGAAAACCAATGAATTAGAGCATGTCCCATTCTCTTGGGTTTCCTCATCGGTGAAGAGTATACGAACACACGTTCTTAATTCAAGTACAAAATTTCTTGGATTGAGTATACTTAAAAATAAAATCAAGCCATTCGGGATCAACTCAAGGCAAAGGAAAGGAAGGAACCGAAACAACTACCAACTACTTTTTATACCCTTGCAAAGGGTACTGCACGCTGCAAATATGTCGGAACCGACCGGATCGGATGACAATATCTTATAGCTGCCATAGGAACCATCGGTCGAAAAATGGGTTTTAGTGTAAAAAAAACTTTGTTTTCAATGTAAGCGTCCTTAAACTCGGCGATTATTAATATTATATGCTTTCAAACAGATTTGCAAATTTTGGTCAAGGTCGGATGACTATATCTTATAGCTGTCATAGGAACTATCGGTCGGAAATTGGGTCTGACTGAGAAAAACTTTTTTTGTTTTCAATGTTAGCATTCTCAAACTCGTCCATTATTAATATTAAATGCTTTCAAACAGATTTGCAAGCTTTGGTCAAAATCGGATGACTATATCTTTCAGCTGCCAAAGGACTGATCGGTCGGAAAATGGGTCTTAGTGAAAAAAACTTGTTTGTTTTCAAGTAAATAACTCTTAAGGTCGGTGATTCTTAATATTTAACGCTTTCAAACTATTTTGAAAAAGTTGATCGACATCGGGTGACAATATCTTACGGTTGCCATAGGACCGATCATAGGTCGAAAATGGTTCTTGGTAAGAAATTCTTTTTGTTTTTAATGTTAACGTCCTTAAACTCACTGATTACTAATTCTATTTGCTTTCAAATAGATTCGCTAAATTTGGTTGAAATCGGATGACTATATCTGAAGGCTGCCATAAGACCGATCGGTCGGAAAATGAGTCTTAGTGAGAAAAACTTTTTGTGTTAAATTTTATCTTTCTTAATCTCGGCGATTTTTAATTTGAAATGTTTTCAAAAAGGGTTTTAGTATAAAAACTTCGGCACAGATGAAGTTAGCTTGGCCTTTTCGTTTCTGAGCTGTGATTGATTTTGAGATACCATTAAACATTTTTTACTTAATTTACTGGGACTTGAACTCAGGGCCTCGTAGACTTAACACACGGACGACAGCATATTAGCTCACACAACTATCATGCTCTCGCGAGAGATAGGGACCAAATCATGATAAAGAATGTAAGCAGTTGGCACTTAACCGCTCAGCGAACAACAAGGCAAGAAATTCGCTTAGAACTTCGAGGTGGTGGGATGAAGAAGTCCCCGTAGAAGCATAGTTTTTATTTTAATTTTTATGTATTTTTTCGACAATAACGCCAAAATATACAATGAATACGGTCGGGATCAAATAATATAGGGGTTTCACGTCAACTTGGTTATTAAGTAATATGTTTAAAAATTTAATTTAATCTTCACCGTTTAATGTGATAATCCTGATAATTGTTCTTTTCAAACAAAAAAATGTCACCTGCTCAGCGAGATTTGAACCCAGTTCTGTTTGACTTTCAGTCTCATACCTTTCCCTCTACACCATAGCTCCCAAGATAGAACAACTACATGTTGTGTAGCTGTATAACTCTATATACCTCAAAAGTATGTTTTCTTCTATTATTTTATCTTTTCTTTTCTAACGAAGTGTTTATCAACACTGAAAATTATATTTAAACAGTTAACCTCAAGACCTGGGCTATTGTTTTAAATAAGAATATATATACTTTAATTGGTCGGAAATGTTTCCTTCTGCCTGTTTCATACACTTGCAACACTTTAGTAAACACTTTTTACTCTACGAGTACACTAAGAAAACGAGAGCGTAAATTAAAGTCGGTTCTAGCCGTCTTCGGTATACCCCTTACTCGTGGAAATAAATGTTAAAAAGCCTTCCTGTGTGATGAGATTTCCTAAATGGGAGAAAATATTGTAACAAATTTGAGTGAAAAACTCGTACTTATTTAGCTATAACTTTACCATTTTAGTAGCTACATAAATACAACAAATACCGAAATTGGAAAATACAATGGACTTAAGCGTTAAGTAAAATAAAAAATAGCTTTAATTGAAGATTACATTTTTAAAATTTACTTACGGTGAACATTTTATTTAAAAAAATGGAGATATTTCATATTATGGGCGATGTTAAGAAGGTGAAACATTTTTTATATGAAGCGTTGATGTATTCAGTACCGCTTTAAGTGGTAAGCAGACCAAGTCTTGAGTATCTATCGGACACATAATTCAAATTTCGACAGATATGCAATATTCACATTTTACGCTATATCTTGGAAACTGAGGGTGATGTCGATGGCGTTTGAGGAGATATTTTCTTGCTGCCTTCTGTTATTAATATTAAAAAAACAACAGAAAAAAAAAAATCTTCGATCTTTTGGTTTTGACGCCCTAGCGTGCTACATACAAGGCAAAGCATTTTTCAAAGCTCTTATCAACTTGAGATTTGCCTTCTTTAATGCGATTCGCCTCAGCGTTTCGAGTGATGTCGATAGTCGTGATGGTTGAGATGCCGACTCTTGCGTAAGTAGCAGCGATCCCTAGAAAACTAGTTTAATATAAAACTTAAAATTAATTACTTTTAAAACAAATTTTCTGAGTGTAACGGGTATAAAAAAGCCTTAGGCCAATAAAAATGCCTTGACCGAAACAGAAATTCGTTTCGGTTTTAATCTATGCTTTAAAATAAATTAGACTTCAGCCAAAAATATTTCGTACTTATTTTAAGAGTTATTCGGGTTGGACTTAAGACTTTTACAACCTTTAAGTACGATCATACAGATTTTAAAATAGTTCGAAATGTACTTAATGTACCCAAAACAGTCTAAAATCAAGTATTGCGGGATACAAAAATCGTACTTGAAATAAGAATTTTGCACTTTAATCAAGTATTTTCGTATTTGCAGTACTTTTGACACCGTTTGTAATTGGTGCAATTCTTTATTTTTTCCGAGCGTAGTTTTAACACATTTTAATTTAAAAGATAGTTATATTTTAGAGTAGAATAGTTCAGAACATTTTGTTGTATGGCTCAAAGCGCTTTATCATGATCTTCGATAAGAACTATTAAAACTAAAGCGCGCGCCCGGCCCTGTTAAACGCTTCTCAATAATGAGCTGTGTATCAGAATCTGAAGCATTCCAATGGCTTCTTTTTCATTACGTTACGTATATTGTTTATTCACATCTTACTTGTTCAATTTCTTCTACAAATAATTTTGGCACTACTTTGATGTCTTAAATTGACCTTCATTTTCGGTTTTACTTGTGTGTATACTTGCATGTTTGGTTTTTCTGCTCGATAACCTTCAATTTGAAATTGTGTTAATTGGCGCTCAAGCCGCGAAACTCTTGATGTGGGCGCGCCATCTTAAGACATACATACGTACATACCCAGTGCCTGCTAAGGCAAACTTTTCACAGGGCCAATTGTTTAGTTCTCAATCGAATAATAAAGGGGGCCAGTGAGAAGATTTTTGCATGCTCTGCAAGGGAGAAAAAGTGCCACCCAGTTGCATAAATTTCATAAACATAAATTTGTTTATTTATGATTGTTTCAAGCAGACAGAACGGGGTTAGCTGAGTGGTGGCGCGGGGGTGGAGGGAAGAGATTGTGAGTTGAAAAAATTATGCAAACATGAAATTAATACAGCCATTAGACATGGCTAACAAGAAATGGGACGACTCAGCATCAAGTGAACAGCTCTCTTTTCTGGGATACTGAAAACAAAACAAAAAACTTAAGCTGAAAGTGGCACCGAGTAGGCCATAGAGGAAATTGAGAAAAAACTATACACAGAAGAAGTGTGCTTCGTAGTATTTTCCCTGAATTAAGAGTAGAGGTAGGCGCGGTACAAGATATTCTGTGCAGCCCATCCCTAAAATTTAAAACATTTTCGATTGTGACCCAAAGCTGCGAAACTCAAACAAGCTCATTTTTTTTTTGTTCATTCGCCTGTTAGATGCTTCCTTATTGAGTGAATCATTCAATAAGCTTTGGAATCGAGCATCTTAAGAACAATACTACCAATTATGGGTCGCAGTATCATTACTAATTCTGAACGTCTTTGTAGAATTGTAAATAAAACAGAGCTGCAAACCCAGTTCGCTGGTTCGAACCAATATTTACACATGAAAATTTTTAAGTTCGAGATTTTTGGGTGACGTTTTTGTTTCGAACCTCGCTTCTGCTTACATTTTTCCAAATTTAAGTAGAAAAACATTTAATTTGTTTAATATACTAAATAATGCTCGAATTTTTTCAAATCTGGAAAAGCTTGATCAACTTAGGCCCGAATTTTGATAAAAAATTGGTCATGATCGCAGATTTTACGGGACTTAAAACTAAAACTTTGGTTCCATACGTAAACATTTTGAACAAATATGGCCGAAAAGTTACACAATTTGTGACCAATTTTGATCCAAATTTGCGTCAATTTTTTTAATGAATTTTTGATCCCGACATTCTTGATTCAAGAGTTTCAATACTTGGTCCAAGTACGAATAATTCTTAAAATAAGAAAGAATAAGAGAGGACACGACGGGACCGACCCATCATCAACCCACACACTTTTTTCTAAGCTGTGATTGATTTTAAGATAGCATTAACAACTTTTTATTTACTTACTTTACTGGGACTTGAACTCGGGACCTCGGAGACTGAACACACACACACAGTCGACGGCGCTTTAGCTCACTCAACTATCATAACACATAAGCAAGACATGGAGAAATTCTTGAAAATTCAAGAACGAATGAGTCATCCCTGTACAACAAACTTCAACGACCAAACTACTACTCCATCCGACTTAGGTTATTTAAGTCTTTCAGAAAAACACAGAAAGCGTTTTTCGGGCTTGACTGCAACTTCTGCACTTAACGAACAAAGTATAGAATAGCGTGCTAGCACATTCCGCCATTACCTACTTATGAAGCTAGACTTCTAAACTGATACTTTTCTGTGTGATGGTTGAATTAAGGACAACTTTACTCATTTCAACAACGTTTTGAACATTTGTTTTCAAAAATTTTGACATCTTGTTCTTATTTGAAGTGCAAGGCAAACTTATTTTCTGAACAGGTTTTTCCCTCTGTGCAGAGGTTTTCATTATGAAATAAGTTTGGAATACTGTTCTAATCGCAAAGAGCTTTCGTGTCATTATTATTAGAAGCGATTTTTAGTTCCTTAGAAATAGTTAAGTTTCAAAATAGCCGTTCAAAAATGTGATAGATGAAATCAATGAAAAAATCGGTAAAAAGAGAGCGCAAGCAAAACGCTAACGCACTCTTATCGAATAAGTCCATCTATGTGTCCCTTTATCCATTTGCTTTTATTTCTATTGTATATGCTCGGTCTTTTGGTACAAAGACGCTGCACATTTGTCGAAACCGGCCGGATCGGGTGTCTATGGCATATAACTGCCAAAGGAACTACACAGGAAAAAAAACGTCAGGATATTTTCAATCTTTTTAATCTTGAAGTAAGCCCGGCATGAGCTTGAAAATTCAATCTCGACTTACAGGATATTCGACACAATTCAAGCGTTCAGGGAATGACCCAAGCCTTTCGAACTTGAATCATTCCAAATGTGCTTACTTCAATCCCCTTTGAGATCACATGTTCATAATTAAGAGAGAGAGAGCGACAAAATTTAAGTAGCATTTTTGATTTGAGAGCGAGAGCGACAAAGTTTAAGTAGCTTTCTTGACATGCGGCAACAAACGATGGCGATGGTCGTGAGCGATGAGATGCCATTCCATTCGTGTTCAAGTCGTATGGTCGTGGGTTCGAATCCCAGTTAAGCCCAATAAATTTTTATATTTCTTTGTAAATAAACGAAAACTGCTGGTGTGGGTCTTGAAGTGTTATTAAGGATGTCCTATGGAATAAGAGAGGTATCTTTCCTGGGATCAAATCAATATTACATATCCAGATCAAAAACAATATCATGCTTAAAATGATCCTGGATTGAGATTAAACTGTTCTCGAATTTTTTGCTTAATTCAATCTTTTTTAAGATTTCACCGGGATAAATGTAATCCTTTTTAGGATCAAAAAAGTCGCATCAACTCAATCCTTTTTCGGAACGGCTCAAGAATATCCGGAATTACGTTGTTTTCATTACCGATTACCGGAAGTGATTTGATCCCGTATGGATCGATTTTTCGATTAGTGAGAAAAACTTTTTTGTTTTCGATGCTATCGCTCCCAAACATATTACTGGTAAATATGTATTATATGCTTCCACATAATTCTGCTAAGTTTGATCCAAGTCGGATGACTATAGAGTATAGCGGCCATAGGAACGATCGGTTGAAAAAGTAGCTTTAGTGAGAAAAACTTTTTTGTATTCAATGGTAGGGTCTTTAAGCTTTCCAGTTATATATATATATTACCGGTTTCCACACAATTTTGGGAAGTTTGGTAAAAATCGGATGAACATATCGTATAGTTGCCATATAACAAACAGGCACGTGGTTTAATGTATAACTAACTTTATTTAATATCACTTAAAAGCTAACAATTATTGTATGATTTCACGGAGCGATGCGGGCGCCACCCGCGCGAATCGAAACCAGCCAGGGATGGCGCTTGGGTTGTTGTTCTGCTACTGCCTTAGGGATGGTGCGTATAGTTCTCGTTGTGATGAGTGTGACGTAGTTGAGTCGATGGTAACCTCGCGTTGGGGCCGTTGCTTCGAGTGGTGGTCGACAAGCAAGTTCGTTCGATCAGGGTTGAAGTTGCCAGACGTCGTGGACTTTCGAGGTGCCTCTAGTTAAGGACTTTCGTGGTGCCCCTCGTTAAGGACTTTCGTAGTGCCTCTCGTTAAGGACTTTCGTGGTGTCTCTCGTTAAGGACTTTCGTGGTGCCTCTTGCTTTAGTTAGCCTAACACTGTTTGAATATGCTTGATTGAAAGCTGCATGTCCCACAATGGCGTAACTGTATGGGTGTGTGCGTGTGAATCTCGTCAGCGATTAAAATTCAATGGTCCAACACACTGCCATGAATTTGCTTTGTTTATTGTTTGTGTCCTTTAACTTAGACGGGATCACCACTTTAGCTACCGTTGGTAACTTTATTTAATAATAATAATTTATTTAATAAAATATTACACGCTAAAAATGAATGAATGAAAGTCGATTGAGTTGACGATGATGCAATACCGTGCGTGGCCGAAGCCAGCCAGAAATTGCGCGTGGGTTGCTGTTCTGCTACTGCGTTAGGGATGGTGCTCGATGAATAGTGTGACCAGAGGTGGCCGGGGCTGCCACAATGGTCAAAGTAATGGCGCCATCTATTGCTGAGTTTGGGAAATAACCCAGCTAAGAATGTTCTTCGAAAATCATTTAAAACCTTAATTTAAATATAGGCACAACCAACAGTGCATAGAGAAGCTTGGCCCTGGCCCTCCTGGAGGTGCTGTTTGAGCCAATTTTACTTTACTTTTACGATTTTTGAACCAAATTGGAATCGAAAACGGAAATCCGACTTTTATTATGTTGAACCAAACCTTGAGCCGAATCATGTGAACAAATGGAATTAAAGGAGAGCCATAAAACATATACATATTCCTGAACAGTGGGCGATATAGTCATGTCTTTCAGTCCGTCTATATGTATGAACGCGTCGATCTCAGAGGTTATAAGAGATAAAGCCACACATTTTTAAGTGAAGGTAGGTAAGTATAGGAATATGTTTTGACATGATTACTTGAAGGTTCTTCTCTTAACACAATCTGCTTAAACTCCTGCAGAAAAACTCCTGCACCTATTTGAGTGCTTCTGACAAAGTTTGGTCTTTGTCCCCTTTATAGTTCTAAATTCTATAACCATTCTGACTCATTTGTTTGCATATGCAATATCAGTTGTTTAGTCCACCCCCAAAAACCCTGCCTTAGCGCACGATCCGCTGCCACCCATATTGTATGCGTGTGTGTGTGTGTGTGTGTGTGTGTGGTGCTGCTGTGGACCAGGGTGGGGATATGCCAAGCTTAGGTGCGGCCACTAACATTAAACTAATTGCATGGCTTGTGCTCCTATTCCTATTTGATTTCTCGTATAACTGAAATTCGTTTCGCCACATAGACATTTGGGCGTGCCATGAGCGACAAAACAAGTACACACTCTTCTATGGCCGGGGGAACAAGTGCTCGACGGGCTTGATACCCTGGATACCCAATATCTTACTGGAAAAGCAGCTATCGATCGTTATTTTGTGTAAGAATATCAGACGGGGTATCACCATAGAAAACCAATTCAACCAGCCACACAGACAATGGCAATCAAATGTGCCCAAATGTTACGCGTGGGCCAAGCCCCTCTCAGGCTTCCACTTTTTTTTTCTCAACACTTTGACGAACGCACAATGTGATTGCATTGTTGTTGCTTTTATTGTTTTGGCTGATTGTTTTGCTTAATTAAATTTATTTTCGAAGGCAGAGAGTGAAGTGGTGGTATGGCTCATCAATGGCATCTCGCTGACTCAGTGACAAGTGCGAAAAAGTGAAATAAACTAACAGTTTTTGGATGGCTGCTTGTCGCTTCCGTTGGCCAAGTTGGTTTGGCTGAGAACACTCAGAGATGATTTTCACTTGATATGCTTTTAATGTGTTTCTTGGCTGCTCCTTTTTTGTTGCCGTTGTTGCTGTTGTTGCTGTTGCTGAGCAGTCAACTGCAACGAGCGAAGACTTCTTGGGGCTTTCGTCTTGGTCTTTTGTGGTGTAATAAAGTAGTCAGTCAGCCAGTCGTCGGGCACATTTTCTTTGGCTTCAATTTCAGTTGAAGAAGACGGTCAACAATCAGTCAGTCCATGATACGTACCCAAAGGGGAAGTTCATTCATTCATACATATTATGCTCATAGACTCGCACATCATTTCACAGCTCCGCTGCGTCTTTGAGATTAGTTCACACGATAAGCCCCAGCCAGCAGGGGGAGGTGCTTAGTTTTGCTTCTTTCTTTCTGCTTGGCTGGCAGCTAATCTGAATTTGATATATATATTTTAATGATTCTGTGAGAAGTGGACAAAAATGTTCAAATCCAACCAATTGCCGATTTGTGGACGACACCTGCCACGGCCAACGTAAATTTGCAGCTGCCAAAAAATAAAAGCAAGTGAAAAGGGAAGGTGGAACACAACAAAGAATACACCAACAAAAAGTTGAGTCAAGTCGAGACGGTTACGCCTGAGGGCTTTGCCTGTGAACTAAATAAACGGGCAGACGAGTTGTATATGGCAGAAAGAACTGCAGCAACTCAAGACAGTGGGAGACTCTCCTTAAGTGGGCTTACGCTGAGCTGGGGTCAGCCCTTTCCTGTGCTGCTACAGGCTATGCTTAATTAAACATGGAGGTACGAGCCCCAAATTGCATTTCTATACTTTAGGGGTAAAACGTAAGCCTGGCCCATTAGTTTCTCTTTAATTGTGTTGTGAATTGAAAGTGGAGATCAAATTTTGAATGAAATTAATAAACAATTAGGCTCACGGGGTGCGGCTTTGGTGATGGAAGGAGTGGCGTTTCGTCGTATGGCCAGCAGCTAGAATCGAGCGAGCACTATAATTAGGGAATGAATGCCACAGAAATAAGAAATTTCGCCAATTTGGTTGTAGCTGCTGCTGCTGCTGCTGCTGCTCCAGTTTGATTTTGTGTCTGATATCAATTTGGAGATTTCAAGAGCTGCAGGCACTGGCCCCGTGGCAATGGGAAAACCATTTGTTTTGTCAGTGGGTTTCTTTTGTTGCCACCCACAGCCAGCAGCAGCAGCAGCATGCGAACAGCTTAGGGACCACCCTGAACGCACCAGCTTAAGACGCTTACCCCTGCCCCTGCGCGGCAGCACTGCCATGGGAAATCTTAGTGGTTATTGTGTGTGGTTGTTTGCTTTGGGCTGCATCGGATGTGGCACAATCAAAACGATCCCAACGATCAATTCAATTTACCAATTACGCATGCCAATTGTAATTATATATACCGATGCCATAATTTGCCCACATGGCCAGGCCAATTTGCAGTGGCAAGCAGCACGGAAGTTGCACTGGCCGCAAGTGCACACTTGATCCAGTCAGTCAGTTCGTAAGTAGAATCAAGCCGATGACGCGATTCAATCTAAATTGTCAGCATAGGCCGACACAAATTGCTAATTGTTAAGTGGCAATCAAAACGGAAGTTGCCTTGGCCCGTGAGATGGGTGGGGTCCAGGCCCCTGATCCCCGCTTGCAGTCGGATGTGTTCGCTTCCGCTGGCTGCAGGAGCAGGCCGAAAATTGTGTGACATCCGCTCAGGTTCAGGTCAATCGGCAACATTTACATTTTCGAGCGAGTTTCAGGTGAAAGCGAGGCCGGCATTCAGATTAGAAATTCTATTTCTGACTTGTGACTTGGGTGAGCAATTACCCAAAAATGCCCATTTCCTGCACCAGTTTCAATTGTGGGGTCATTTCGGGCTTGAATGTCTCTCCCCATCATACTTAGCACGAATGGCTCAATCAACTGTCTCCCTTAATTGCCAACTGCTTCTCATTAACTCATTAGGACTGTGGACTGATTAACACATTGAATTGAAAATTCAACAGGTCTTCCATTTGACTACCGTTTTGTCAATAAAACAGACGCATTTCCATGAAAATTGAAAATTGAAGCACAAAACGAAAGACTTAAGGCACGAACTCGAACTGGCTTCCCCCGGCTCTGCAGCCCCGGCAAACGGTAACAGTTTTAAAGGTTCATTGAACATGGGCAACTTTCGAATGGCTTTACATGATGTTGTTTTTTTATTGTTGTTGTTTTTGCTGCCTGCTTCAATTACCCAGCGAAGAGCATACACGAAATGCGGGTGCCACCAGCCACCATTCGCTTTCTGGCCATGAAAACCAACAACAAGCACTAAGTAATACTCGACCATGATGATGACGATGATGACGAATTAACGTCATGATCATGACTTTGTCTTCAACAACAATAAATAAATTAAATTCAAATCCAAATTCAAATTGTTACCGTCAACGCTGACTCTAAGCAATTGAATGGCCGTAAATAACAAAATTTCATACCAGAAATGTAACATTTACATGTTGAAGGGAGGGGGCTTAACCACAATTGAAAACTGATTTAGATGTGAAAGAGCTCAGTGTGAAACTTGTACAAGCTCACGTACGTGTCTGTTTGTGCCTTGCGGTGTTGTTGAGTGTGTCCCAACTGATGAATGAATTGCGGAGGGCTTAGATAAAGTATTTGTTTGAAAATTTTAGACTGAGAAAACATGGTATTACAATTCTGATTAATATGTTTTATGAAAGACGAATATTTGTTTCCGAAAAAGTTCCTCTAAACGAATAGCTTCACCAGTCACCAATCAATCGATTTAAGGATTGTATAAAATATAGACAATGTTAAAAACACTTCAAATAAAAAGAAAAAACATTAAAAAAAACTATGCTCCTACGGGGACTTGATCCCACGACCTCCACGTTTTGTAAGCAAATGTCTTGTCCACTCGACCACGGCGCTTGTTGCTTGCTGAGTGCAAAATTTAACTGCTTACATTCTTAAGTATAATTTTGACGCCAGGTCTTGCTTATGGCTGATAGTCGAGTGGGCTAAGGTACCTTCGTCCGTGTGTTCAGTCTCAGTCTTCGAGGTCCCGAGTTCAAGTCCCAGTAAAGTAGTAAAAACAAGAAAGAAAGTCGGTCAAGCCCGACTATAACATACTCTGTACCCTTAACGTCGCAGCTCGCATTTGCTCACGAGTTATACTCGCTCATCTCTAAGTTTCACTCTCTCTCTCTCTTTCACTAAGATTGCCGTTCAATAGAATGCTGTGGTGGTGGGTGGGGTGGTGCTGGGTGTTTACTGGCCGTTTTTTGCTCATAACTTGAGTATCGTTCATCCGATCTTTATCATTCCTTCAGCAAATCGATAAATAATTTTATTTACAAGGTATCTCTAGAAGGAACGAACGATCTATCTTCAAAACTGTAGGAGATATGACGTTTTTTCCAAATTGCTGGGGCGGGAGGGGGCGTGGCAAAAATTGAAAATAAAGTTGATCTGCCTGCAAGTATAAGAAATATATGCCCCATACATGTCAAACCTCTATCTCTTACCATCTCTGAGATCTAGCTTGCGTTGAAACATACGGACGGACAGACGGACGGACGGACAGACGGACGGATAAGGCTCATATCGAACTCGGCTCGTTGATGCTGATCAAGAATATATATACTTTATAGGGTCGGAAATGATTCCTTCTCCCTGTTACATACTTTCCAAAAAGCTCTAGCGTGAACCGATGCGACGAATACAACTAGAACTACGCGCTTGCAAAGACAAGCTTCTGGAAATACCGCAAGACTTTGTTTGATCACACACTTATACTTTATAGCTTAAACAAAACCAATTTTTAATATAACCGTAACCCAGCCACCTTTATTTCGGATTGGGTATTAACCAGGGCTGCAAACCGGTTCGGAGTTGAACCACTCCGGAATTTTTGGGAAGTCCGAACCGAACCTAAGCCGGAGCAGAACAATTATTTCTTCCCGAACCCGAACCTGAACCGGAGGAAAAAAAGAAGAAAACGGTTCGGTTTAAAAAACACGTTCTATTACATTTTCCATGGAATAAAATCAGCTTACAATGAAGCATTTCGTTAATTGTATAGCATTAAAAAAAGGAACTACCCTGTTTACCCTGTTATCTTCTGATGAAGATAAAAAGCAATACTTATGGTTTAAAGTTTTCGAAAAAATATCTTTGTATTGGATGTTCCTGCAACACAGGTATCAGTCTAGCGTGATTTTTCTACTCATATATTTGCTTTATCCAGCGATAGAGTCGGTAATAATGAAAGACTGCTGGAGGACGACACTATTAATGATTAACTTATTTCAAGTGTGTTAACAGAGGGAATAGAATTTCCCCCACTTATACATAAGGGCAGAAATGGGTGCACACACATACACTAAGTCCTCAGCCAATTTGGCGCTGTTTGTTGTTGTCAGTTTTTGCCCTTAAGCTGCCTTTGGAATTCTCAAACAGTCATAGCCATGGTCTCTGCCGTCTTGCAGAAGATAAGCAAAGCCTGCTGATAATAGAACAGGTAGCTTCTTGAAACAGCTGTACAGTCGACCATCCTCTTTTATGGTGTGTGTGTGTGTGTATCTTGTTTTAAAAGTTATGAACAAACATATATATATATATAGACTAAACGGTTGCGCAGTCGATACAGCTTTTGTCAGAAATTAGTCGGCAGTTCGCTCTCACTTTCGCAATCTGTGTGCATTTGGGAACATGCCCGTCTCGCTCTTACCACTGCGATTTCCTATACCGACAATAAGAATCTCAAAGCGGACTATAACAGGGTTTCCCAAGAAAATGTGACTGTGTCTCTCTCTAACACACAGTGATGCATGACTTCGGTCAGATTTCGGTGTGAATTGGCGAGTATGTTCGGCCCCTAGGGGTTATGGCTGGGGAACTCTGGACTAAAAGTATCTCAATGCGGACTATCACTTATCACCACTCAAAATTGAAAGGCAGTGTACACTTTATCTCTAATACTCATTGCTCCATGACTTATTAACCTGGAGCCTGCTAATACTACCGTACTCCAAGATCGAATATGATATTATCTAGCCTCTTAACTTCTTTATATGAATAAAATGTTTCAAGGCCGATTTCTTATCTTCTTCATTCAGAAAATTATTTTTCAATATTTAAGAAAATCGCCTTAAAATTTACAAAAATTTCTATCTGTAAGAAAAATGTTTCGGCATTTTAGAAAAGTTGCCAAAGATTGATTTTTAAAAAAAACCTTTTCTATTATTCTAAATTTTAGGGTGAATTTGCTTTATTGTCTTTTCAAATTATTATTGTAATTTTGCCTTTGATTTTAGAAAATTACAAATTAGTTACAAATTTAGTGTATTTTGCCCTAAAATTGAGAAAATAAACCCGAATTTTAAGAAAGTTTTTCCCCCTCCCACCCTTTTTATACCCTTGTATTATAATTTTGCCCAGAAGTTTGCAACGCATAGAAATATTCATTTCCGACCCTATAAACTATATATTATATATTCTTGATCAGGGCGACGAACTGAGTCGATTGAGCTTTTTCCGTCCGTCTGTCTGTCTGTCTGTCTGTCCGTCTGTCTGTCTGTCCGTCTGATCGACGCAAACTAGTCTCTCAGTTTTAAAGCTATCGAGCTGAAATTTTGCACAGAGTCTTCTTTTTACTGCACGCTGCTAATATGTCGGAACCGACCGGATCGGATGACTATATCTTATAGCTGCCATAGGAACCATCGGTCAAAAAATGGGTCTTAATGAGAAAAAGTTTTTTGTTTTCAATGTTAGCGGCCTTAAACTCGGCCATTGTTAATATTATATGCTTTCAAACAGATTTGCAAATTTTGGTCAAAACTGAGAAGGTGTGAAGCAATGACGACAAATTTAATATTTACGAAATTTTGCATACAATGTAAGCACTGATAAATCAGAATGTCACGAATGTAAACTAAATATGACGGACGGGCATGCAGCAAATTTAATGTGGCACCTTCAAAAGAAGACAAGGGCATTTTTGTTTTGTGGCGAATAAACACCAATCGATGCTCAATTTTGTGAGTGAAAGACTGATTAAAGTGCATACGTGAAAGCATAATCAATCGGACTGAAGATTTATACACTAGCAATAAAGGAAGTCCATACCCATGTCTTACAATGTATTTATGCATCAGGTGTATACCTATTGTATTGAAATTTTGTATATATCGGGTAAAACGTGCAACGAACCAAGGTTCGAACCAAAATCAAAGCCCAAAATCCTCGAACCTCAAATTTCCGAACCTAAACCGTTGGTAAATTTTGTTTGGAACCTGCAAATTTGTTGGGTTTGCAGCCCTGAGCCAGATACCTCGACAAGTTATCGCACCACCCAATCTGCAATCTGACCTGCCGGCAAGTATAACGAGCTGATGTCCCATACTTGTCGAACATCCAGCTCCAAAAATCTCTAAGATTGATTTGTTCATACAGACAGACAGATGGACATGGCCATATCGATTCGGCTGTTGAGTCAGCACGTTGATGCTGATCTATAATATATATACTAGAAATATAAAAGTCGTCAAAGCTCTTTATTTCCTCTACTGATTAGTTTTCCAAGTGATTAACCCATTATCTGGTGCCTCGATTGAGTGACCGTTTTAAGTAGCGTATGGTATTATCCAAGTTGAGAGTAACTTGCGTCTCGATGACCTCCTCCTGACTCCGAAGTAGATAGAAGTGATTTGTGGCATGTCCGGCCAAAGCCAAAATCAACAAAGACAATGGCAAGGTGAAGACTCCAACACAAATGTCTTCATATCTGGCATAAACGTTTTCCGACATTTTTCCCAATACCACAAATATTAATTTGGCAAGCGCTACAATCAAAAATTCCACAGCTTCCCAAATGTAGAGCATGACAGCCTCCAGAAAAAAAATGGCAACAGCCGTTTCGTAGACATATTTGATGCACGTTGGCATAAAATTGAAGCTTCGTGGTATCAGGCGATTGTCATAGATCACATCCAAGATGGCACCACACACGATGAGTGTGGGTAATGTAGGTCCCGGTGACGTTGTCTTGGAATATGGCGTTATAAAAAGAGATAAGCGAAAAATGATATGAACCAGGCCGGCTATGATCACAGCAAATGCATAGGCCATTTTGGACTGAGGGATGGAATGGTCAGTTGAGAATAATACACGGGAGCTATGCGTCTGCTTACCTAATAAGAATATAGATGGTCGTTTTTCGGACAGAATAAAAATAAATTTAAAAATACCACAGCAATTTGAAATATTTATAAAGTACTTTTACTTAAATTCGTAGTTGTATATCCAAATAGAAAAAGGAAAATATGTATAATGACAGAATTTCGACAATTTTTACACAGAAAAATGATCAATAACCATATTTTATTATATTTCATTGAAAATAGTATCCAACCCTATTTTTCTTCAGTTGAGTAACAGCTGTTAAATTACTATTTTTATGGTAAAATTACTGTACACACAGTAAGAAAATCTACTTACTGTACGCATCGGTTAATATTACTAATTTTGTGGGTTGGCGCATTTCTAAACGATATTTTCAGTTATATTTACTATTGCAATAGTTCTCTTTGCGTAAGGGTTTACGTGATAGTTACTGTCAAATTTTGTGAATTTTATCGACTTTTTGGGTTGGCGCATTTCTAACCCAAAATATCGGTTAAATTTAACCACAGATTTTTTTGTGTGTAGCGAAGAACAAAATTATTCCTGAACCTCGGTTCGAAACCGGACCTAGGTTCAGCGACCTACTAAACCCGCTCCGTGAGCCCGAACCCAAAAAGTTTCGCGGGTTCGAAGCCTTGAGTGAACCCCTGCCGATATTTAGGAGGTTTGCAGCCCTGGTATTAACCTCTGGTTTGAACTTAACTAAATTTTAAGATAACCCGCAATGCTTAGTTCGTCTTCTTTTTGATTTTAGAACGGTATTGCCCCCATTTCTGCGACTACTATTTCCAATTCTCGTAAAACTATAAATCGAAGACAAAAAGCCTTCAATTAATATATTCCTGCTACACAGTCGCATTATGAAACCGTAAGGGTCCAGAAATCTAAACACAGCACAGTTAATTTTCAACTCAGAATGTATTGGGTATTCTCAGTAATCGGTGCTACGTCTCCCAGAAGGAAGGCTAAATATTTTTACAGCAAGTAGTTATCTGCACGATTATAATTATATAATATGTCCAAAGGAGTTTGCCGTAACCGTTGTCAATACTCTGACCAAGTTGTTCGACCTACTCTCGGTAATGACCTCTTGCCTGGCTGCCTATCTATTTGCCTTTGCCGGCGGTACTCAGATGAATGTACCAGCCTTGGCCAAGCAGTGCAAATAAATAAAGAAATTCAAGGATTATCTCCATCATCGCCGTTCAACTTTATAAATTCAATTGAGTGTAAAAAGTAAAAATAAAAGGTTGGGCTTAATCAGTCGCACACTATATCCTTCTATGCGTATATAAAAAATTAAGTTGAGTTGGAACCTTCCAGCAGTTACTTTTTATTTTTTTATTTTTAATATACATTTTCTTGGTAATTTGTGCGGTATTAAGAAAATTAGCAAGAGTAACTCTTGCGTAATTTAATCCCAAAGCCATTTACAAAAAGAAACAGGAATGCCTTTTTCTGTCTCTTCTTGATTTTCTTGTGGTCACACATTTTGCCGTTCTAGCGGCACTTTGTCGTAGGTGGCTGATCATCATCATCATCATTAGGTAGAAGCCAAACAAAATTATGTAAGGAATTTCGCAAAGAAATTCAAACTCAAGTTCGACAAAGCCGCCGGAGGAAACTTCTGCCGTCAATATTTGGCTCTCTAACTAAGTAAGAATCACAGGATTCAGCACATTAACCCGTTTAAAACTTGAGAGTTGTGACAAAATCAAATAGTGGCCCCGCCCCGATACCAAAACATAATACATTTTAAATGCATTTTGTTTTTTTTTTTTGCTTTCGGTTTTCGAATTAAAAATGGAGGCTAGTTGTTGTTGCAGTGCCCAGTCAGTCAGATTTTGTTGATATCAAAAAAATTAAAGGCTATCAAACATTCAACATGTCAAAATAAGCTGGATAAACACTTTAAGTATCGCCCAGATTGATTAAGAGAGCACCTCTTGAGACTTTCCAGCTCCAAAAACCAAGTAAGCCACAGACTAATATAATTTTCTCTTAATATTCGTATTAGCTACACAGTTACTTCGCTTGAAGAAACACAAAACACATTCTGGAAAACCAACTTAAATTAAATCCAAATTTTTTTAAGAAATTAACCTGAAATGTTCTTAAAATAAAATCATCGAATAAAAAATCAAAACCTAGAGAAATATTGAAAAAAGCTTAACACAAGAATATATTCTAAATTTATATCTAAATTCACAGTCATGGATAAAGATCGTTTATACTCGACTTAAGATGAAACAATCTCATATTTTAATATGAAAAAGAAAAGACAAAAACTCACTGCACTGCATCCGAACCAGTCCACACACTGGGACAGAATGAAAAACTGACCGGCAGAAATTCCAAATATCGAGCTTGTAATCCAGGTTCATAAAGTGGCTTAAACAGTAGCAAAATTAACCCCTGAGGTTGAGAATGGACAGTTTTGAAGGTTCCCAAAAGTTGAGAATTGTTGAGATCTAATTTTTGAGGCTAAATTTTTAATAAGGCTGTGTTTCTGGTGCATGGTAACTTTCTTAGTTTGTTTTTCTTGTGTTTCTTGAAGTACAAAATTGTGCATTCGGTTAATTTAATTTACATAAGATTGCAGGAAGATTTCAAAAGTGAAATTGAAGAAACGGACTAAAAAAAAAGCATTTTTCATCTGTATTGGACCAAGAAAATTAAGGTCCTGCTATGGCCGGCCAAACCCACCTAGCATTTGGAAGATAATTTTAACAAAAAACACAATGGTGAGTCTTTTTCGAGCCCATTTGATGATTTAAAATACGATGAAGGCCATATGCTAACTTAACGTCTGTGCTCGAAAGTTATTTATACCCTTGCTCATATGCTGATTTATTGAAATGTCAGAGTTTAAGAACGACTTGAACATGAGTCAAAATTGACTGAAAAAATTTTTAACTAAAACGCCATTTTCCGACAGATAAACATCGTGATTTGCGTACCAAATTTCTCCCGACAAAAGAATCATTTATGATCAGAAAACATATCAAATTTAAGCAATCGCGGAGATTAAGCTCAAAGTTGAAAATCTAGGAGAAACCAGAACCAAGCTTCTCTCAATCTCACATATATGACTCATTTAATCCGACCGATCGGTCTCATGGCAACCATAAGACTCCATATGTCACCCGAAATGTCGATCAACTGTTTTCTGAAATTATATGTTTGAAAGCGTTTAGATATTAACGGAAGTCACCGATCTTATAACGTAATCCGATTTACTGTCGAAAACGAAACAAATGTTTTTTTCACTAAGACCCATCTTACCGAGCCGATTGGTTCCGTATGGCAGCTACATCTAAAGATATGAGTCGATCTTAACGAATTTTGACCAAGAATGTTAGCAGAATCTGTTTAAATAAGCGTATACTAAAAAATATTAATACGGGCCGAGTTTTATGACGCTAGCGTTGAAAACAAAAAAGTTTTTCTTACTAAGACCCATTTTCCGACCGATGGTTCCTATGACAGCTATAAGATATAGTCATCCGATCTTGACCAAAATTTGCAAATCTGTTTGAAAGCATATAATATTAACATTGAAAACAAAAAAGTTTTTCTCACTAAGACCCATTTTTTGAGCGATGGTTCCTATGGCAGCTATAAGATATCTATATATAAGATAAGATAGATAAGATAAGATATCATCCGATCCGGTCGGTTCCGACATATTAGCAGCGTGCAGTAAAAAGAAGACTCTGTGCAAAATTTCAGCTCGATAGCTTTAAAACTGAGAGACTAGTTTGCGTAGAAACAGACGGACAGACAGACGGACAGACAGACAGACGGACAGACAGACGGACAGACAGACAGACGGACAGACGGACAGACGGACAGACGGACAGACAGACAGACAGACAGACAGACGGACGGACAAAGCTCAATCGACTCAGCTCGTCGCCCTGATCAAGAATATATATAGTTTATGGGGTCGGAAATGAATATTTCTGTGCGTTGCAAACTTCTGGGCAAAATTATAATACCCTTTGCAAGGGTATAAAAAATAGATTAATTTCATGTGCGATTTAAAGAAGACTCGAAAATTACTCATGCATTTCCTCAAAATGTGTTTCATTAAAAATCGACTCGAAAAAGACTCGAAAATGAGTCAAAATTGATTGAAAAAAGGGGATAAAACGACTCTTCATGAATAGTCGCGGCTAGGGTACCATTTTCTCCCGACAAAAGTATCATTTATGATCAGAAAACGATCGCATTTATGACTGTTTTAATCAGACTGAGGACTCGAAAAAGACTCCAATGTGATCAGAAATTTCATAAAATGCTTGCTGGGATTATATATTTTGATGCTTTAGATCTTAACGGAAGTCACAAATCTTATTTCGTTGTCCGATACTGTCCAATGCGGAACAAATTTTTTATTTTTTAGATGTTTTTTATTTAGTTTATTAATTTTGTATGGGAGCTATATCTAAAAATTGAGCGATCTTAACGAAATATCAAGGTGAAATTTTCGACCATTTCAAAATAATATTTTTTAAGATCAAATTGATATTTTATAATTTAATTATTAAACAAAGAAAAAAATGGATTGGAAACGTCACCTAAGTATTATTATGTAGTGTTTTATAGAAACCGAAAAAGAACGAATTTATAATTTTTTTTACCCCGCCTTGACTAGGGATCGAATCGAACTCGGGACCATTTGCACGTTACAAATTGGCATCGGGCATGCGATTGGATACATGGCTGAGAGCCTACTTATATATTTCTGTACATTGCTTGTTTCGATGTAAAGTTTCGATGTGAGACACTATTTGTCTCTTTCCTTTTTCTAATTTTCTATACATTCCTTTCCCTTTGTGAGAGTTTTGAAAATTAAATAGATATCTTTTTGACCTTTTTTAATATCATTTGACAAATTAATATTACTTATGGTTCAAAAGAAACTTTATAGTTTAGAAATGATATGAAAAAAAACTATATTTGATAAAATGTCAAATTCACCAGTTCATATCAAATTGATATGGATCTTATTTTTTTTCTGTGTGTTGTTACTGAAATGAGCCAAATGCGGTTGATTTCATTTATTTTTTTTTCAAAGTGAGATAAAAATGTTATCACTTCACAGAAATTGTGCTCACGGTTTGAGAAAAAGGGGGATTACATTACTTTGGTCAACAAATGTGCTTGATTTCGATCGTTTTAGAGCGACATTTATTTATAAGTATTTTTGTATGTAATCGCAATTGCCTGCCAATTTTGTACTTGCAAAAGCTATTTTTAGCAATTTTTGTTTTAAATTAATTTTCATCCTTTGGTAGTTATTCTCAATTGACCTAATTAATTATCAATGCCAAGCCTTATCTTGAAATTTTATACTGGGGCGGCGATCGCCAAGACGGCTCGTTGGTCTAGGGGTATGATTCTCGCTTCGGGTGCGAGAGGTCCCGGGTTCAACTCCCGGACGAGCCCAAGGATTTTTTTGTAGTTTTTAGTTTTTTTTTTTTAAACTTAAGGGCCCAGCCGAACTTTTCTGCACTTTGTTGACACATGTGCAACATTTAATTTGATTACTAAAACTGGGTAAACATTTGTTTGCCTTGAAAGTGAATCATCTGTATGATAAGACAGCAAGAGGGGAGGTTCTGGTTGAGTTAATTGAAAACGAGTGAACTAAATGACTCACACGTTTTGTTGGTAAAGATTTTTAGTTGTGTTGAGGAGTGTACTGGAGATGTATTTTCCCTTACTTTCCCTATCAAAGTAATTCGATAAACGAACTTACTCCTTACTTATTTTTGCTTCTTTTTCTTTCTCAATCTCTTTTTAGGTAAGTTCAAGTGGTTGCTATGCGGCACTGTTTTAAGTGCAAGCTTCACTCGTATCAACTTTTAGTTGAGAAAGATGTCAAAGCTGAACAAATCTGACGATATTAAATCTAAGCTAGCCTCTGCCGCTTTTAGCGCTGCTTGATGAGAAGGGGCTTAAGCCTAAAATGAAATTTGGTAAAACCTTTGAATCCCATCTGACCATTGAATGGCGTCAGCAGTACATGCGTTATGCGGTGAGTCATACCACTCAATCAGCTTCGTTACCCACCCGCTCTTCCTTCTCTATCTTCTTCGGAAAAGGATCTCAAGAGTATGATAAGACAGGGAGTGGATGGTGCCCCCAGCATGGATACTGCGGGTCGTTATGAGGTTTACTCCTATTTCAAGGCCTTCGAAGAGGCCTTCTTCAATGAGTGTAACAACGAGCTGTCGCGCGTGAATAACTTCTTTTTGGAGAAGCTTGCGGAGGCCAAGCGCAAGCATGGCACCCTCAAGCTTCAATTGTTGGCCACCACCAGAGCTCCGGGTCATACGGCTAGTTCTTTGTCGCTGGTCACGGCCTCCCGTCCGGAACCGCCCAAACCCAGTGGCAGTCGCAAATTGATGTCCCAGCGCCAATTGCGCAATGCCTACAGTGAATTCTATTTGAGTCTAGTGCTGCTGCAGAATTTCCAATCCCTCAACGAGACGGGCTTCCGCAAGATCTGCAAAAAGTATGACAAATATTTGAAATCTACCGTGGGAGCCAACTGGTTTGAGCGGAATGTGGCACCGGCAGCATTTACCGATCCCCGAGCATTACAGCGTATGGTTATTGAGGTGGAGGATCTGTATACATCATTTCTGGCGGATGGAGATCGTTCTAAGGCCATGAACAAGTTAAGGGTTCCTCCATTGGGTGAGCCCACACCGCCGCGAATGGTATTCCGAGCAGGTTTAGCTTTGGGCATGTTTTTGATGCTGTCACTGGCCGCACTAGTTAGCTGTAGGTGGTCCAAGCGAGGCAGCAGCAGCTCAGCAGCAGTGCTGTGCTCCCGCTGCTTATTTTACTTAACTCATAAGCTTAAAGCCTTTGTCCTACTCTTCATATAGACTGGAAGCGTGGTCCCTGTGAAGACGATGTGGAGGCCTTCATGCGGTTATATCGTGGTCCCTTCACCTGGGTGATTTTCAATTTCTATATGGCCGCCAATGTGGCTGGCTGGCAGCGAGCGGGTGTGAATCATATTTTGATTTTTGAAATTGATCCCAGAAGTCACCTACAACCGGCCACCTTTCTGGAGATAGCCTGCACCTTTGGTATCCTATGGACTCTCTCCATCTTGGGGTTTATCTTTCACGACCTGATGCGAGTTCCGGACCCCTATGTCTTCCCTCTGGCTTTGATCCTAATCATGCTGCTGTTGCTTATCAATCCCTTCCCCATAATGAATTGGCCTGCCCGTTGGTGGACCATGCGCCTGGTTGGCCGTGTGGTGACTGCGCCCTTCCACTATGTGGGGTTTGCCGACTTCTGGTTGGGTGATCAGATGACTTCTCTGGTCATCTGCCTGTCCGATCATTATTATATACTGCGTTTCTACGCCATCTGCTGGCAGCGCTATGGCAATGTGTCATTTTGCTTTCTGGAGGACATGTTTGTGCCCATCTCTCGCTGCCTGCCTGCCTGGTTTCGCTTTGCCCAGTGCCTGCGTCGATTTCATGACAGTGGCTCCAAGTCGGTGAGCTATTTGCTCAATGCGGCGAAGTACTCCACAACCTTCTTTGTGGTATTCTTCTCAACCATGCGCACGCACACGAAGGGTGCGCTAGCCCATTTGCCACTTGGGCCCCTTGGTAATGGCATTCCTCATATTCTCTCCCTCTCTCTCTTCACAGATGACTATGCCAATACTTTTAGCAATCCCTATACCTGGGGCTTCATCACCAGCTATATCGTTTCAACTATATATTGTTATGTATGGGATGTGTTGAGGGACTTTGGTTTGTTTCGCATATTCAAGGGTCCGCGGATTTTTCTGCGTGAGAAGTTGGTATATCCACAAGCGTTTTACTACTTTGTAATTGTGGAGAATCTTGTGCTGCGCTGGTACTGGGCGGCCGAATTTGTTGCCTTGTATAATAATGTGATGACCCCGTATAATGCAAAGACGTGTGCCAGTATTTTGGAGATCACGCGGTGAGTGAGTTGTTGGTAGCTCAGAAGACTCACGATTGTTAGGATTTTACGATAGGCAGAGTAGGATAGGGCGACTGGCAGAGTTCTAGAATTTACTTCTAGAATGAAGAACAACTCGAGATAGACTCGAGAATAAATCGGGATATTTTAAAGTTTAGAACGGAACTGATCTGAGAGCACAATAGGATGGAATTCAGTGCAAACTGGGCTTGGTTTAAGAACATATTGGTTTTGGTTTCATATAATTTAGAGTTATATGCACTTTTATTATTTATAAAAATTGAATATGTTTGGTTCTTATTTGGTATCAAACTTCTTTATCCAAGCATTATTCGTTCTTAAGCTTAAAGGACTTTATTAAGTCTAAGACAATCCTATGTTGAACTCTTAAAGTTCTTAAGACAATCCAGAATCGGGCTTAACATATCCAACCAAACTTGAAAGGAAGAAGTCAAGTATTTTAAAGAACGCTCTTAAATCAAGAATTTCTTACTTAAGTCAAGAATCGACTGGCTTATTGAACTTTTGAAACTGCAAAATTCTTGATTCAAGTCCTAAATTAGTTTCTTTTTTTCAACATTTTTGAGAGATGAGCTTTTGTATTTCACAATATCTGCACGATATTCCCAGTGGGCTTTCAAATTCGATGATTCGAATTTTCACTAATCACTTCGTCTTCCCCGCCTCCCTCCTCAGTCGCTTCATTTGGAACTACATACGCCTCGAGAATGAGCATCTGTATAATTGTGGCAAGTTTCGGGCCACGCGTGATATCCATTTGGCTGCTTTAGATCCACGACAAGAGCGATTGCTTGAGAGCATGATGGACGAATCGGATGGGGTATCGAATCGCAAGCGCAAACCTGACGAACGCACTCGCCTGGGCAAGCAGTATTTCTAGAGCAGCTGTTCCCTGCTCCCTGTACTCTGTACTTCTGATCCTGCCTGCCTGGCACGCTTTATCAAACGGATCTCAGCTGCTGTTTGTCCACTTTGCCGTTAATGTTAATGGCCCTCGGTCTGTCTCCGTCGACTTTAATTAATTCATTTGTGCGAAAATACTGAGAGAGAAAGAGGATCGAGCACGCGCCAAACCGGTTCAACAGCTGCACCCAAAAGCCAGACTCAAATCGCATAACAATTGTCCAGGCTGGGGGACTGATCAGTGATCACTTGAAGATCGTTTAATTGCCTGTCTGTGGTGAAGCTTTTGATTCTTTAATTAGGCGACGAAGATTAGCAGAAAGCGGAGCGAAACTCAAACGAGGATCCCCTGCATGCAGTTGCGTCATGTTCTTTATGTTAAAACAAATTTGTTATAAAATTTACCAATAATTAGATCCTCATTCTTAACAGGTAACTTGACCCGACTTTCAATCGTTATCTGCAGCAGCAGCCACATCGATGATGATGATGATGATGATGAGGATGACTGTCCAAGTCTTGGGCTAACGATAACTGGCCCGGGTTTGTCTCTGGCCAGTTGCCACTTATCTTTCACTTGGGCACGAGTCAAACATAAATTTGCCATTTGCCATTGACTTGTTGTTGTTGTTGTTGTGGTTGCTGCTGCTGCTGCTGTTGCTCGATAATGACAACTGCAATTTATATGCGACATCAACGACAATGTCTCTGCAGTTCTTGACGATGCATTGGGATGGGGCCAAGAGTACAGTTTGCCATATTAATTGCTGCTGTTGTCGTCGTTGTGGCATCAATTAAGCCAACAACTCTGACTGCACTTGGGCAACCACTAACCAGGAACGGGTGCAATATGCCTGCCTGCCCAAGACTTGCCTGCTGGTACAGTTTGCAGCACGCGCCAAAAGCGGAGCAAAACAAACAAAAGCCAAGCCAAAGCAAACAAGGAAAAGCGAAAGAAACCAAACAAACAAACAAATCCAAAGCCAAATCAAGTCAACAACAACATAACCAAACTGGCCAAACAAGGCCCAAATCGAGTAGGAGTAAGAGAGTGAGAGAGACCCAGAGGGTTGCCTAATGGGTTTAACTATGAGCAGACCATATGCATTAGAGTTAAAGTGAGTGCCCAAACTAGCATGCTTTAGCTAGCTGGAGGTCATGTAAGTTATGTTTGGCGAGAGTGACGATTTGCCCAAAAGGCCAAATTAGTAAAGCAATTGTGCAAATATGCCGTGAGCCACTGCGAATAGTTTGCCCAAATCCAGGGGCAACAAATCGATATCTTTAGTTACTTTATGCTAGCTCCACTCCAATTTGAAATTAGTTCAAGTTCATTTAAAAAACTAGTCAAAAATTTGCATGGTTATGTGCCAAATGCTACTCAAATATAAAATAGGTTGGCAATAGAAGCTGCACGCAGAAGAAATCATACCAGGGAAAATATAGTACATATCGCTCACTTTCTTCAAGACTGCCATAACACGATAGAAACTATTTTGTAAAAATGTCGCTTTTAAAGTTTTCAATGGATGCTTTGAGTTGATCTAGTACAATTTTTGTATCATTATAATACATCTTTCTTAATATCTTTAAAACTATAAAAGTCTCCTTCTTTTTGAAAACGCCGTAATTTAGGTAATGTTTAGGGTAATTAAATGGTGATTATCACTGAGAAAAATTTGTATACAAACTTTAGCAACAATTACTTAATACTATTAAATCCAACTCCACACCGAACGGAGCAGACGTGTAAAATAATTGTCCCTGAAGATGGTTGCCGAGGAGCAACCGAAATATATTGGAGAACATCATACAGATTTGTGTGTTTTACTTGACCTAGAGCCGGCAAAACTCAAATTCTACAATTTAGAAAGGACGCTAACTATCAACTTTAAATAATTTGAAAATGTATTTAATTACGATTTTAGTAAATACAGTAAAATACTATACTAATATCAACCCGAGACCTGTCCGATATTTTTTAAAAAAACCTTATTTTTCCAATTTTTGAAATTGTTTATCAAATTAACAAAAAAATTTTGCACAAAACTGAAAATCATGTTTTGGTGGGAGTGTCGAGATCTAATTTCGGATTTTTTTTTAAAGAAATCAAAAATAGTGACCGTTCGGTTTCAAAACGAATGAATGTATCTCGAATTTTGTATTTTTCAAAAAGTATTTATTTAATCATTATGATCTATTTTGTCCCCTTTAAACTAGTCCCCCTCGAATATATTATATTACACATATGCCTACGTTTCTTCATTTCATTTTTTGTGACCTTGTTTAGCTCCTATTTCGATATCGTCTTTATCGCCTCAATCGTGTAGAAGCGTCGTCCTTTCATGGGCCTCTTTAGTTTTGGGAAAAAAAAACGTCACTGGGGTCAAGTCAAGGGAATACGGAGACTGCGGCATTATTAGAGTGTTGTTTATGGGCAAAAATACACATCGCACAAGCAACGATGCTTGAGCAGGGTCGTTTTCATGGTGCAGAAGCCAATTTTTGTTCTTCCACAACTCCGTTCGTTTCTGAGGGATAGCTTCACGTAAATTGTGCATAACTTGCAGGTAATATTCCACCCTGGTAATATACACCCTCTTCTTGGCCTTCTGAGAACAATTTATACCAAGGATAAATGTTGCTTCGGTTCAAGATATCGTCACCATATGCCACAGTCAACATTTAGAATAGCTAGGAAGGACCTTACAATCGACGCAGCTTGCAATTGTTTTGGTACACAGTTTTTTTGGTCATAAAATGAAAACGAATGAATATTTTTCAAAACTTTTTTTGCTTTTTATTCGATAACTGAATGGCTACAAATCGTAGAACAACTTATTCGAAATGGCCGCCTTGTGCCTTCCAGCAACGCCGAAGTCTTTCTGGCCACTCATCGCTAGCCTGACAACATCTGAATCGCAAACGAGGCTAACTCAAAAAGACTTTCATTACCTCCAGCGTCCTTGGAAGCGATTACTCTACTCAAAAACTTTAGTTTCATCGTAGTTTTTCAATAAATTTTACGAAAAATACTTCAAAAATGGTAACAATGCTTTGCTTTTTTTGAAGGTAGAATGTTTTGCATTTGCAACAACTGCAGATGTATGTATCTCAAGAGGTATCAGATTCATTCTTCCGGAGTCAAGCCTTAAACTCCGGGTTCTGCAGCCAGTCTTTACGAATTTTTTGTTGGACAACTTGTGGCATTTTTGTCAAACGATCTGTAAACTTGGCTAGCACTTTGAGATGACTGTTTTCTGAACGTTAGAGGTGGCAACTAGGGTCGGTATGTGACTGACAGAGGTGAAAAACTATCGATTTGCCTCTAAGTTTTGCAAATGACTCCAAAATAAAAATAAAGCTGGAAAAAAAGCCTAAATCATTTTTAAAAACGCAAGAATTCCCGCTGTTTCCAAATTTTTCCCGCATGAGGCGACATCTACTCAAATACGGTGCCAACGGCTTCGAAAAACTGCAGACGCTCCAGCCTGCTCACGTGAACGGCAGCGGCAGGATTCAATATGAGCGAAGCATATTCAATCCTGGAACGCACTAAGTACTTAGAATTGCGCTTTACAAAGCCCAACGTTGAATAAGCTTCGGGAAGGATCTAATTTAGATGATCAGAGAACTGAAATTAAGAGTCAAACACCACACCTAAATCCAAGGCCTCGTACTGCTGTCTTCAAGCGTGATGAGCAATGGAATACGAGGTTAGAATCGGCAGCTCGCGTTTTCCATATGTTAAATAGAAGCATTTTAAAAAGTTAGGAGGCAGCAAATTCCGAACAGAATTCAGATCATATTGAAGGTCTTCAACATCTTTAAGGTTTTTAATAGATCTAATAATTTTCAAGTCATCTGCTTACAAAAGATAATGTAAATTAAATAGGTTACCGCAACGGACCCAGGACACTCAGTTGAGATAGGCCAGATGTTTGGCATTAATGAGCACCTGATACGATCGGCCATCAAGATAAGATTCAAACCAATTTAAGATGGAAGAATGAAAACCAAGCTTGGAGAGCTTAGATAATAGGGCTTTATGATAAACTTGGTGAAATGCTTTAGAGAAATCTTTGTAGATCATATCGACTTGACAACGATTTTCAAAGCATAAATGCAAATATTGCTTAATACTGATAGATGTGTAACCGTAGAACAGCCAGGAAAAGAACCATGTTAATTGGGATCTATGTAAGGTAGCTAGTAGGTAGGTAGTTCCCCCTACATGGGGCCAGGCCACACATAGACCTTACGGTCACTAGTGAAGCCGGGTGCTTTTTTGGGTACCATTAGAAGTCCAAGAGGATCTTTGACGTTTTGGCAAATGTCAATAGTTGTTTAGGGGACCTCTTAGCCGCATCTTCCAGACAGGTGAATCTTGGGGAGTGTAGATATTTAATTCTTGTCGTAGCGATCGCTGGGCAGCTACAGATGAGGTGTTCCACAGTTTCTACGACTCCAGGTTCATTACATTTCCTGCAGGTGTCCGCTGCCGTAATACCTAGCTCTTTCGCCTGAGCGACTGCTAGGCAGTGACCAGTTAGTATGCCTATAAGCAGTCTACAATCTCTCCTTTGGAGCTGTAGCATATAGTGCGTGAGTTTTTTGTCTCTTGTCTTGCACATAGTCTTAGAGATTCTGCAGCCGGTAGTGTTTTTCTACTTTTCCTCTGCTTCTTTCTCCGCTATCTCTTCCATCTTGCTGTATAGCGTCTGTACGGAGATAGATATGTTTAGTGTTGCTTCTTGGCTTAGTGCGGTTTCAGCTTTTGCAAGACTGTCTGCCATTTCGTTTCCATCAATGCCCCGGTGGCTGGGAATCCAATAGATTTGCACCTTTCTAAAGGTGCTAAGGAAATCTATTGCCTCCCTGCGTGCCAGAGCTTTTTGGAGTTAACAGCGTGTGCTCTGCATTACTTTGATTGCCGCTTGTCTATCTACGTATATGTTTTTTTGATTGTGTTTGGTGCGTATAGTTCTGCCAGTTCCGCTGCTTGCCTGGAATAAGATGCAGCTCCAATTTCGGCTCCTCGCAGTATACGGCAACTCCGACTCCTGAGGCCATCTATGAGCCGTCTGTGAATAGATGCGTTGCTTCCTGGGCCAGACCTGTACTTAGTCTTCTGGTCCCTGTAGTGCTGATCCGTCTGTAAAGTTGGTTTTTGGGATCATGTAGTTCGTGCTACTGTTGATCACTCTACCCACCATGCTGTGTCAATAGCTTTGTAGCGCCATGGTGCCAGTCGCAAAAAGACGTTGTGCCGTTCTTTGCGCAAGCATGGTTGACTCCTAGGATGTGTTTGAGTGCTTTTGTTGCCCCCGTTATGCAGTCTAATGCCTGCCGCTGGACCTTTTCCATCATTTAGATATGTTGGCTTCTCCCTGGCTTACCACCATGCCAATATGCCATGTATGAGTATCGGTCGTATTATTGAGATGAAGAGCCAGTGCGTTAGACTTGGTGATAGGCCCCAAGTGCTGCTTAGCATATTCTGGGATGCGTAGAGTGCATTGGTTGCCTTTTTCACCCTTTCCCTCTCATTGAGTCTCCATGACAGTTTACTAATCGACTACTACTCCAAGGTATTTTACGTTGTTCTTTGGCGTTGGCGGTGTTCTCTTTATCGTAGGGATCTAAGTAAGAGTTTATAAGAAAATTTTAAATGACTATTATTGCTAAGTTTTGCAATTGGCCCATAACACTGTGCAACACTAAAAAGTTCATCGAGTCGAGACTTAAAAATTCTGAAAGGGATTGATGGTAGTACAAAAACATTCGTTGGGCTTGGTCTGGTTAGCTGCCGTTTTCTTTTTATTGAACATTAAAGTTTTCAGCATCTGATTGGGATTTGCAACTCCATATATCGTAAACTATTTGAAATTCCGCTTTGACCTCTTAGAGGAAGTTGTTGCTTTTGGCTTGGCTAACAAAACATTTCTAAGTAGCAAGTCAAAAAAGTCACTTCTATTTCGTAAAATCGTCATGTTTTCCATCATTTTGTACTGTTTTTCAACTTTGTCTTGAAAATTGTAACGAATTTCACTAAGCAATGCAGGACAAAAACGTAGCTAAGACTTATATAAACAAACGGTTGGAATATACCAGCTTCATTCGATTGGTCCTTCGTATAGTTACGGGCCCTTAAGCATGTAGAATTGTAATCAAAACTCGAAAAATTGCCATTTTTGGTACCAATTGGCTGACACAGTTAATTTTTTTACTTTTTTACCGAAATAATTCGATTTTTTCAAGTTTTTATGACAGTTGTACATGCGTGTTGGCCTATAACTATGTGGAAGCGTAATTAAATGAAGTTGGTTTGTTCTAACAGTTTGATTATTTAGGTCTAAGTTATAACTTTGTATTATCTTACTTGTCCAAATTTGTAACGGGTTTCAAGATGAAGTTGAAAAACTGTAAAAAAGTGGTAAAAACTTGTTTATTTTGAGAAACTTTTGTAATTTTGAGTATGAAGATGTAATTTTTTAGATTTGCTACAAAGAAATGCATTGTAGGCCAAATCAAGAGCAACAACTTTGCCAAAGATATAAAAGCAAAATTCAAAATAGTTTACGAGAAATGGAATAGTAAATCCATAAAAAAGAAAACGGCAGCTAATCAGACTAAACCCAGACAGAATTTTTATACTACCATCATACTCTTTCACGCTATCAACTTTTTTGAGTTCAAAAATGTGTCACAGTGTAATTAGAGACATAACTTTTTGAATACTTTTTGTGAATAGTAGTAACTGAGGCTACCATTCCATTTACTAATAAATTGCCCAAGTGCAAGGGACTTAGTAAATATCATAGTGAGAGGCTCACAAAGCTCGCCAATGCAGTTCTTGAGAAGAAACAACGAAATTTCATCGCTGTGTGGCTTAAAAGAGTCATCAAAGTCATTGATTGCTTCCAAAACGTCATCTTTGTCATCATTGAAGGAAGTTAAGTAAGTATTCATTGAAAATTACCGACCTTGACGGACATGAGTACCAACATAACGCCACCAAGAAATCGAAAATCCAATATACGTTGCCTGCGTAAATACCAAATTCGCGATACTAATTGAACATACCTCGAAGGCTGCTCGACGAGATCGAGATCACCCAGAGGCCTTTTGATTAAAAAGAGAAATGGGGTGAGACGTAAGTGGGAGTTGACCATCTTGAGGAGTCGACAAAAAGAGCCAGGTCCTCTAGGAGCAGATTTTCCAGACTGCCCGGGTCTTTAGAGGATGGTAAGAAGTGCAGGGTAGTCGCAAAGAAGGTGTTCGATGCCTTAGATCTCTCTCTCATTCCCACAACTATGACTGAAGTTATTAGGGGGCAAACTGATGGACATATGGCTATATGGTCACATTGTCGTTCTGCCCCAGTGTTGGATCTCCATTGTACTGCTGTCATGATGTCCTGCAGGCGTCTTTGTATGTTCATTGTCCGGTATGCCTGTGTGGCCAGGTACCCAGACGAGTGGCATCCAGAAATCTCTTCTCGTCTTTCTGCACGCCCCTTTGAATTTCAAAAACCCTTCTAGATTATTGGTCGATTTAGCCTTGTTGTAGAGCTGCCTTTTCTTCCTTGTCTGGCCGAACTCCGTTGTCCATTACACGTCGTGGTTGGGCAGGATTTGAGAAACGCTCTGCATAGCACGTCTGCTATCGTCTGGTTACATTCTTTAAGTGCGAAAGACTGCAACAACTCTCCTTCCGGTGGGTTGGGTAGTGTTTGACTGACTGTTCTGGCGAATTTTTCCCAGTTCGTTCTTTTAGTGCCGTTTTCTCATGTTCCTGTTTTTGCTGCTTTCCTTATAAGGAAGTTGTTAGGTCAAAACTAGACCTTAGACCTGATAACGTGAGCTACTCTAATACTAAAGCAGAAGTGTCACTTCAAAATTCGTTAGACTGTTTACAAGATTTTATAGCCCGAAGCTCAAATAATGAATAATTCCATTCCAAATCCTGTGGACAGTCTTGGAGAAATCGCTTCAGCGACAAGGCACAAAATTTTCAAAAGCGATCGAAAATCACAAGCCAGGAAATGTAGCCGGATAGCTAACAGATGTGTGCAACAGAGCGATGGATTCGTCGGATCGATTACTTTCCAATCTGCACATCAAACAACGCCTGAAAAGGAAGGAACGTTTGCCAGCAGAAGTCATTTCTTTACTACAAACACCAAATGAAAATGAAAAATTTGTGGTTGATTTTGATGGTGCATCATCGATATCGATAAATGAAAATGAAAAATTTGTGGTTGATTTTGAAGGTGCAACATCTTCAGATGAAGATGATAGCGAACTTGACCAGGACGTTGAAAATATTGTTTTGAAGGATGAAAAATGTGATAAAAATGAAAAGAAATTAACCCAAATCGATTACCAAAACCGATAAAATGGACGTGTAGGGGTGAAGGCGTGGCTCAATTGTCCAGAAATTTTTTTCCAAAATTATAATTTGATCTAAGCATTATTCGTTCCAAATTTAAATATTTAGACTTTATAATTCCCTAATGTGCTGTGCAGGGTCCTTAATCAGGAAAGTGGGTTGGTCGCCCCACTTTTGTGCTCAAAATGTAGTCTTCTCTATCATTGATGTCCTTGCTACCCCATATGGTGTGGCTGGCCCTCGCATCACATTTCAGTTTAACTTCGATGCCCTTCGAGCTCCGATGCTTTCCAATGGGGCATCCTAGGTAAATGTTCCTACCGTTCCTTCCCTTGATCCTCTTCACTGTGAGGTTTTTAAGTAAAAATCACACCTTATTTGTTGGCTTTTCTTAAAACTCAATCTACCCTCTCATAGAGAGGGACAGTCTGATGCAACTCACCCCGGCTCAAATTGGCGCGCGTACAAAGTCCAGCTTAGAAGGAGTCACACACTATTTTTGGTTGTGGACAAGCCAGAAAAAGTTTTGCTTGCTTACTTGGAGCTCTCAGTCTAAGCCCTTTTGGTCAATGCCAGCTGAGCTTGTGCTAAATTTAGACAGTCCAGAAGGAACATCAGCAGCAGCGGCAGGAGTACATGAGCCGAAGAAACTCGTTTTGGTTTGCTCCTTTCCTGGTTTCAAGTGGTCGTCGCTCCGCCAGTGGCAGCACGCGTCTCAGCATACCCCTTGATCGCAGCGGGGATTTGGCTGAGGCAGCTCATAAATTTATGTGGCAGTCTTTTGATTGCCTTTATGCTGCTGCTGCTGCTGCTGTTTTTTTTTTGCGGTGGAGTTGTTAATTTGTGCACATAAATTGGCTGCAGAAAGTCACCTGGAGAGGTTTTTTCAGCTGCATTAAAAACCCAAAATAATCCACAAAACTTAACCAAAAGTTACACAAACTGGCAAACGAGTTGAAAGGAATTGTTTTAAGTAGATCACAAATGGTTGAGTCAAGGCTGGGGGCGACCAAGCCCAGTTTGCAACCACATAATCAGCCGGAAAATTGCCAATTATGAGACCACAAAATGTGGCAAACAAGTGAGTTTGAATTTTGGATTTGCTGCATTCTAATGATAAGCTTTTCATCTTGGCTTGGCTTGGATGCTGCTTTTGGCGCGCAAAACTCCTGACTTGCCCCAAGTGCCACATAAACAACGAAGGAAGAGCAACAGCAAAAAAAAAATAAAAAACGCGCCAACTGCAGCTAATGGGCCATGAACAAGAATACCCCCAGAAGTAAATGCAGCATCAGCAGCCTCCATCCAAAAATAAAAACACAAAAAATCTCTCTATACCCCCACCACCAGCACAATAACAATATTTTTTGTTGTTTCTTGAGTTTCTCTCCATTTTCCTACCTTTTTGGCTTTGGCTGCAAAACAACAACAAACAACGCGACGTGCGACAAAAACTCGTTAAGTCTGTAAACGTGTTTTCTACCTTTCTGTTGTACCTTTTTCTTCTTCTGATTTTGGTTTTTTTCTTTTTTTTGTATTGTGTTTAATGTTGATCTTAACACACAATGGACGCCATTTTGTTAAAAACTCGAAGCGGGCAGCAAGCAGTGCTGAGGGATTTCTGGTTTTTCGAAGAGACTTGAGTCTCGGAGAGCTCCAACTTGAGCAATGTTGGGCCCCACACAAAAGTTCATTTGCCGGGGGAAGTTTTTCAAGAGTATTTTTCCCTCTTTTCAAGTGCAAAAGCTGGGTAATTTGTGCCCGACTTGGGACTTATTCGATAATGAATAAAGCCAATAACGCCACCCGAAATAAACACAAAAAATTTATTAATTGTTCACATTTGTTTCCAAGTATTTTGGTAAAGTTTGTGACCCTCAATCAAACTTTTCTTAACTCAACGGCTTTTTCCATAATTTCATAATATTTATGTTATTTATTTACAAAACAAAAGACTTAAGACACAAACTTTTTGTATTTTAATGCCTCGCCTAAAAGCAGGCAACAGTTTTCTTTAAGCCAGCTTCAAAACTTAGCCAAGACAGCAACCATATTCACAAATATCCCCTTGAATTTCCCCTTCCCTGTTAACCGCGTTGCAGAGTTGAGAATTGAAATTCGAAAATGTTGAGACCAAGTCAGTCTGATGCACGCTCTCAACCTCAACGGACGACGTCAACGTTTTGCGGCCGCTCGGCAACTGTAGTTGTTGTTGTTGTTGTTATGATTTTTTGTTCGTTGATTTTCAATTGTGTATTTTTTTGTTGAAGTGTTTGAAACTATTTGAAACTAACAAAAAACAGCGAAAAAACCATGCTCGGTGTGTGTGTGCAAAAGTTTACAAGTACTACTGCCCAGCAGTGAAGACAGACAGATAGACAGGTGCATAAACGTTGAGGAAGACGAGCAGAACAGTTGTCCCCCTAAACTGAAGAAGGGCAACTTCCTCTTTAAGTTGTTTTTTTTTGTTCTTGTGTTATTGTGTTGTGTGCGGAAGTAAACAGTAAAAGGAATACAAAGAAACTAAACCATGTTTTAAAAGAACAAATTGTGTTGAAGCCAAAACTCTTTCAACATGGATACGGTAGCCATTAAAACGGCACCACCGCATGCCCCACTAGCGGCGCCACAAACTCAACAACAACCACAACAACAACCAAGCAATTCCAATACGCTACAAATTAAACATAGTATTGGCGCCTTCTTTCAAACCTGCAAGGTAAGAGGTCAACCAAACAAATGGGTTCAACTGGAACGTTCCCCCTACCAACTACAGCCCACACAACTGAACTGAATTGTCACCAAAAATTTTGTTAGTTTGGGCTTACCAAGAAAAATACAGAAATTAAAATTCTGAAAGGCAAAACAAGAAAATGAAAATGAAATAATTTTCAAGTGTAGGCGTATTTTTAATGCCATGTGCAGCGGGCCATGCATTGTGGAAGCGCTGAGAGTTGGGGGGAGTCAAAGGGAGATGGGGTTGATCTAACAAGTGCATTCCATTATCCAATCATTCATGAAATATAAACATTAGTTGTATCCTGGTATAGAAAATGCATTACCTAAGTAAAAACAAAGTCTGAAAAGTTTATCAACATTTGCTCTTCAACATTGAATCAACGTTTAAGGATTGAATGATGATCAGTTTTTAGTAATTGCGTTACGTATTTGGCATACTTTGAAGACGCTTTGCTAGCATAGAAGCCTCCACTATAGTTGAAGACGATCCTGATCAGTTTGACTTTATAGTAGCAACGATTTGTACATTTATACAAAATGGAAACGATCACCATATACTTGATTAGCCTGCAAGTATAAGAAGTACTCACCTGATCATATTAATAGGTACACACATCAACTCTGACTTTAAGGTAACAGAAAACAGTTTTATTCATTGTTTCAAACTTAAAATTTGTTCTCATTGGTTCTTAAACTATTTGTTTTTAATAAAATAAACTTAATTGTAACATAGAATAATAATATAACATAAAAGAGATCATTTTGTGTGTTTCAGATACGTTTTCAGTGTGATCATAATAATAGGTACACTTCATGTGTTGGTAAGAAAAAAAATTTGTATTTCCATTTTGAGTTCTTTTTTTAGGTAAATTAGTATTTCCTAACTTAGTATCCAGTGTATCCACCTCTATTTTTGGCCACTACTGCTATTCTTTTTGGCATACTTTTAATAAGAACCTGGCAGGTCTCTACTGGTGTCTCATACCACAGTTTTTGGACACCTTCCCATAATTTTTGTTTATTTGAAAATGAATGCTTTGCCAATTTCTTTTTTAAGTCTCCCCACAAGTTTTCAATGGGGTTAAGGTCGGGGGATTGGCTTGGCCACTTCGGAACGTCAACTTTTTGGTCCTCGAAATATTTAGATGCCTTGATGTGTGTTTAGGATCATTATCTTGCTGAAATACCCAACGTAATGGCATATTTTCCTCAGCATACGGTACCATAACTGTTTCCAATATGGATATGTACTCTTCAGCATTCATTTTGTTCGTAGTCTGATAAATTGGACCTACGCCGTACCAGGAGAAGCAACCCCATACCATTATATTGCCACCTCCATGTTTGACTGTTTTTTTTGTAAACCGTGGATGGAATTCCTTTCCATTAGGGCGTTGAACATTCCTTTCACAGTCATTCCCAAACAAATTAATCTTGGTTTCAACGCTCCATAATATGTTTCTTAATTTTTTCTCCCCGGTGCATCCTACCCAGTCTTTGTGGTCCCTTGCTAAAGTTTGCCTCATGGTAATATTTTTTTTGCGCATAAGTGGGACTTTTCTGGCAATTCTTCCTGGTAAGTTGGCATCTTGTAGTCGTCTTCGTATAGTTGGAGCACTAACTGAATTCCCAATTTCGGCTGCAATAGCCTTCGATGGGTCAAGGGTTTCTGTTGTTTTTTGTGGCCTTCCACGGGTTTCCTGTCTTGGTTTTCTTTCTAATGCATTTTTAACAAAATTATGAGACCTGTTCATTAATTTGGCGATGGCTCGTAAAGATTTGCCTTCTTTTCTCAGACTAAGAACCAATCGAGCTTCTTCTTTAGTACAATGAGAATTTCGACCCATTTTTTCTAAAAAAATAATTATTTAATTCTCTGTATTGACAGGAGCTATACCTAATTTACCGTTAGATACCAAAAGATCACTGATTACAAAATTATTCACTTGATACTTGTGAGAAACGGAGACTGTACCTATTATTATGATTAGGCGAAATGTGTGGTGGACTCGCAATTTATAGAAAAGCTTTGATATACGGGGCAGCCCCTCTTTCAACTCTTTGTCACAGTGTGGCCAGACATTGACAACAACAAAAAACCAAAAATTAAAAAGTTGTCAACACTAAAAGTACGAAAAACCATATAAATTAAAAAATTCCGGTGTGTACCTATTAATATGATCAGGTGTGTATACGTTCCATGTACTGCGACAGACAGACAGACCAATGGATATGGCTAAATCGACTCCTCGGTTGTTGAAGCCGATCAAGCCGAATCCATCTGTATATCTTTGGTACCTAGGATAGGAATGGCTTATACGGAGTAAAAAGATGAATTACGTACTTCCCCCCCCCATTCCTGGGTTGGCAATCCTTGGACAGTGGTTTGAACACTGCGTCGCTTTGGAGTCTGATAACCGATTGCCGTGGGAACTAGAGCTGGCAGACTATCGAATGCACTACATTTTGTGGGTCACTCTTGATTGTTTTTTTGACTATCGATAGTTAAGAGCGTCTTTATGAGTTTCACCAAAGACATCATCAAAATGACACCGTTTAGTTATCAATTTGAAACTATTGAGTATGATATTCTCTTTCATACTCCACACAGAAAAAAAAACCTCAAGATATTGTCAATCTTTTTAATCTTAGAGTAAGCCCGAAGAAATTCTACACAATTCAAGCTTTTAAGGATTGGCCCACACCTTTCGAACTTGTATCATTCCGAATTCCCTTTCGAGTTCACATGTTCATAAACTAAAGAGCGAGAGCGAAACAATATAAGTAACATTTTAGACATGCAGCAACAATCGATGGCGATGGTGCAGTGTGATGAGATAATGGTCGTGGTTTCGAATCCAACAATTTTTGTATTTCCTTGTTTTTCAGACGTATTAAATAGTCAAAACTGGTGTGGTCTTTGGGGGAAGAAAGAAGAGAGGCATCTTTCTTGGGATCAAATCAATATTACATATCGTGCTCAAATCAATCTCGAACATGATTCTGCTTTGGGATTAAATTGTTCTCGAATTTTTTGCTTAATTCAATCTTTTTTAAGATTACCCCGGAATAAATGTAGTCCTCAAAACGATTAAAAAAGTCGTATCAACTCAATCCTTTTTCTGATCGGGTCAAGAATATCCGGGATTACGTTGTTTTCATTACAGACTGGAATTGATTTGCTCCCGTATGAATGGATTTTTTTGTTTTTTGAGTGCAAGTATTAAGTTGTTAATGATATTTCGAGAATATCAAATTGATACTAGCTTGTATCAGGTGGACACTTTTTATACACTGAAGTTGCGCAAATGTATGTAACAGCCAGAAGAAAGCATCTCCGACCCTATAATGAATATATATTTTTGATCAGCATCAACAGCCGTGTCCGTCTGTCTGTGTAAACGCATCGATCTCAGAGACTATAAGATATAGAGCCACAATTTGCATTTATGTAGTTGTATACCCTACCCAGATCAAGTTTGTTTCTGATTTGGAAAATTCCCCCTCCTCCTCCTTCTTTTATACGCGAAAAACTCTCAGAGCCACCATTTTTAAGTTTGAACCGCGTGACTTAATATAAGTATATGAAATTAGTCCCAATATCTATTCATTCTGAAAACCACAATAAGATCCAAGCAAAAACACCAAAGTTATGCAAGTGCGTGCCGCCCCATTTATTTGAAATATATTTATATATTATTTTAAAATGAAAAGCAGGCATAACAAAAACAGTAAATTCAAAATCATGAGAAGCATGTCAAGCCACACGAAAATATATTCCGTCGGAGAAGTTAACTCAATAATAACTAAGGACATCAAAGCCATAGGAACAACATTACTTGGTACAGGGTAATTTGCAATCAGGACACTCGACTGCAGCACTCTTACTTGTCTGTATTCATTTTTATACTCTGTACCAAAGGTACACAGAGTACATTAAGTTTGTGCAAAAGTATGTAACAGGGAAAAGTAATCATTTCCGACCTTATAAAGAATATATATTCTTCATCAGCATCAACAGCCTATCTGTCTGTCCGTCTGTATAAACTCACAGATCTCAGAGATGGTAAGAGATAGAGGCCTAACATGTATGGGACATATGCTTCTTATAATTGCAGGCAGATGAAGTTTATTTTCAATTTTTGCCACGCCCCCTGCTGCTTCTGTAATTTGGAAAAAAACTTTATATCTCCCACAGCTTTGTAGTTATGAGGTTTGTACCTTCTATATATATTTAGTTATCAAGATTATTTTTTGTCGATTTGCTAAAGGAATGATACAGATCGGATCAACTATACTCAAGTTTTGACCAATAGTCAGTGCCAAACAAAGGTCAGTTATGAAATGGTTAGCGGATTAGCGCAGCGGATCAGCAGCGCTGCTACGGCAGGTACTGAGTATATTACCATCGGGCTTGACCGACTTTCTTACTTGTTTAGTATCAATTTGATACTGTCTTATCAGTATGATCTTAGTATCAATTTGATACTAGATTTTATCAATTTAATACTTGTTTCTTATCAAGTTTGTAGTAATCAAATCAGTTCCCTACAAACATCCATTTAAATTAAAACAAAATTTTTAAAACTTTTTTCTTTCATTTTGAACTGTTACCAAATGTATTTTGTTTACACTAATGAAAACAAATCGTCACTCTACATCAGAGCCGGCCAGCCATAGCTACCAGGAGCCGAACTCATGATTGTGTGAATCGGTGAACACTGAATTGCAAGTAAAACGGCTGTAGTCTGGAGAGAGCTCGCTTGCTCACCAACACAAGCACACTTTTTTGTCCTCTCCATTTAACCGGCACTGCTCTACATCAGCGTTGGCCAACGAGAGCGAGGCCAAAAAGTGAGAGTATATTGGTGTGCGAAAATAAAGCGCCGTGAATTTGCCTCGAACTGATAGCATCAAAGGCTAGCCAGCGACTGAAAGGCTTTCTGCTCTGTTCTCCTCAGCTTCGCATGCGTTCGGCTCGTATATGTGTAAATAGCGAAAGGGGTTACTGCTCTACATGCTCCGTGTCCTGTCGGATGTTGTTTAGTCAGAAGTCACTGTAATAACTGGCTGTTTTTTGCCCATAACTTGAGTATCGTTCATCCGATCTTTATCATTCCGGCAAATCGATAAATAATTTTGTTTACAAGGTATCTCTAGAAGGAACGAGCGATCTATCTCCAAAACTGTAGGAGATATGAAATAAACTTGATCTGCCTGCAAGTATAAGAAATATATGTCCCATACATATCAAACCTCTATCTCTTACCATCTCTGAGATCTCTTCGTTCATACGGACGGACGGACGGACGGACGGACGGACGGACATGGCTATATCGACTCGGCTGTTGATGCTGATCAAGAATATATATACTTTATAGGGTCGGAAACGATTCCTTCTCCCTGTTAAATACTTTTGCACAAACTTAATATGCTCTATGTACCTTCGGTACAGAGTATAAAAACACATAAATCCCCACTGTTGCAGCTGTCTACGTTTCGAATCTCTAGCATTGTGCGTCATATTGCATAGCGCTAAAAAAGCCACAACAGCATTGTGGCTTGGTACATGTCCTGTGTAAAGAGTTATATTTGTTATTTACATATGTTTTGCAAAAAACGACCAAATATATATACTTAAACTTAAGCCTAAATTGCTAGCACCGATTTCGCTTCTTCCAGATAGCTGGTATTTGTCAGATAAGCTCACAATTTACTCTGCTATTTGTAAGTTTATGTTACATATGTAGAAAATGTGAGATCCCTAAATATCTAAATATAGAAGTTCGTGCTCCATATTGAAATCAATTAATTTATCTTCGCGCCCGTCGTCTGGGAAAGTGACTTCCATAGCACTTACTTTTAACGAAGTACTGACTTGTTTGTACTAAAATCAAACCACTAAATGATACTAAGTGACACGTCAAGCATCGCCAGCTGCGACATTCGGAATGCTTCGTTTCACCTAAGAGCTAGACTTTTCGAATTTTTGAACTAACAATCGTTAACATTGAACATTTTTCAATATTTTTGCGTATCAAATAAATACACAAAATATCAATTTGATACACTCTAGGTTCATACTGATACAAAAAAAAAAAATTATACTAGTTTCAGTTTCAATTTGACACAACGCGTATCAAATGGATATTGATACAAATTTTGTTGGGTGTAGAAGCGACGTCCTATACAAACAATTTTGTATGGAGGGTCCTGCTTTCTGCAACAAAAACCCTTAACAAAAGGGTGTCGTGTGCTGAGCCGACGCATAAAGATGATGACACAAATCGATACTTATTATATAAATAGAATCAGCGAGTTAAACCTCTGTTTTGCTTTTCCCCCCAACACGAATTTCCATATATGTTGTATGAAAGGTTGCATTGGCGCAATAAGAGCAGACGCCATTCTTGAGCTTCGACAAAATGTTTTTTTAATAGAACATTTTTTTGAGGATATAGATTACCTCAAGTATTGGAAAAGTCCCATGATTAAACACATTTCTATATTTTGAATAAAATATATCGCAATAAAGCTACATAGTCTGAAAGATTGAAAAAAAAAACCTGTTCGTCCCAGCAACATCCACGGAATCGGAAAGAAGTTTCAGTAAAAGCGCATTTACACTGAGCTTGGGAAAATTGTCTTAGGACAGCCGATAAATTCAACGTATTCTTTAAAATTGGTTTGCCAGTAATTGTGCTGGTTGTAAAAGCGAACAAGATAATGACAGGGCTACAAAGTTATCAGATCCGTTTAACAATCGATTCTTAAGTAAGTATCAAGGCGGAAAATCAAACAAATTCCCACCAATGAAATTTGATTTCGAATATTTTTACACTCATTATTTGGAGCCTCCACATTTACGGTTATTTCTCGAATCAGAATTGTTAAAATTGTCAGTAACCTTTAGTAACACTGTGAAGTTTTTTGGAGAAATGTTTGAGTTCAAATGATCAAAGTTCATTCTTAAGTTGGTATGTTTAGGTTGTTAGTTAATTTTTTGTTTAATTTGAAAATAGACCAATTGAAAGAACGAAATATAAATAGTATCGAATTTGTTATCTTAAAACATTGAAAATATCAACTGGCGCCACTATCGATAGTTTGCCAGCTCTAGTAGAAACTGCGCCTTAGAGTCGATGCTGTACCCTGCGCTCTATCAACAAATAAGGTAAGCGACATTGTTTCGTGCCTAACTTTGGTGTTTTTTTGTCGGATCCTAGTGTTTGATTAGGAACAGTTAATATGCCTTACGTTACGAGTTTCTAAGAGTGTTCATGCGGTTTGTGGGTCGTTGCATTTGATGAGAAAGCTAGACAAAAACACTTATCATAAAATGCGGTACAAGGCGTGGCCAATGCTAATTTTTAAAATCTTTTTCAATTTCATTTTCCTCGAATTTGTTCATTTCAGTACCATCATTTGTTCAAATTTGTGATTTATGTTTTATCATCAATTGCCCCCCCAGCTGAGGTTCTCCTCGTCTCTTCGCCTCGTGACTTGACACATTTGGAATTATATAAGCAGCTTAAAAAAGATGGCACAAACAAAAGACTTAAGCGACAAACTTTGAACAAATATTTTCTTTTTCAACTGGAAATTCGCTGACCAAAACAACAAACAACAAATATCTTTGTGAAAGTTTTCCCAAAAAAAAAACAATTTCCCTTAAACTCAAAAAGTTGGCCAACAGTCAAGCCGAAGAAGAAACCACAAAAGTGGAAAAAAAAATATACATTTTGATCATAATTTATGCTCAACCTGTTGCTAGGGTCTTGCTGGCTGGTCAAGTCTGATCAGTGCCCACCCCCCTCCCCCCTCTCACAGCCTCATGCCAATTGATTAGCATACAAATTTATGGCTGGCATTTCGAATCTCGAACTTCGAATTACCCGAGCGGCAACATCTGACTGACATAATTAAGTTAGGAAACTCAATTGAATTAAAGCGCCCAACTAAACGAAACAGTGTGACAACACGTGGAGAGAGGCCACAGTTGCATAAGCAACACATTTCCCAGGATAAACAGTTAAACACCGAGAGAAGACCATGACAGGTAGAAAACAAACGCAGGTAGCCCGTGTACGCGAGAGATCAATTCCCAGATCTGGGCTATTATGGTGTCACGCTTGCCTACGCTTGGGCACAAAAGGGAAAATGGGAAAGGGTCCCGGAAAGGATAACCAAATGCCAGGGCCTACTCTCAAGTGTGTGTGTGTTGAGCGTTGAGAGATTTGGGTTGTGGTTTTTTCTTTTTCATGCCTACCCCCGCAGTTGGGAGTTGTTGTAATGTTGTACTACGCATAGTTCATAGTCATCGTTATGGTTGTACGTACTTTACTGCCATTTTGTTGTGTAAGCCTCGTAACTGTAGTTGACTGGCTACATAAATGGCCAAGTTAGTTGGGCTGTAATTTTATTTTGTTTTTTTTTTTTTTGCTTTTCACTTATTAATGGACAAGTTTTGCGCACCTTGGGAGTGTAAGCACAGGCATGACATTCATGGGTTGACATAACATGGGCATTATTTAAGATGCATTGACTTATCATTTCGGGTACAAATCCTGATACAAAGCCACGCATACACACCATCTGTGCATCATTCTTCAGAATTAATGGAGTTAGTTCACTTAGAAAACTTCATAGTCAGTCATAGTAGCCAAGCAGAAGTCCGCTAAGTAGTTTCGAACTTAAAGAACCGAAATCCGGCGAACAATTGAATACACACGACAACACACAAATGCAAAATTGTGGGTCCACTCTAAAAATTGTAGATACACAGAAGGGAAAGAATCGAGAACATGTTTTCTCATCTTGAGTTTAAGCATATTCTGTAGAGCAGGGTCGGCCCCCAGGGTCTATGGCTGAGAAACTCTGTTTTAGAGTACTCAAAAGCCAGGAATTGGAATTATTCGTTCGCAAGCCAGGACTCTAGCTTAGAGCGAACCGAACGGCTCTTAGCTCTTGGCTGCTCTCTATTGCTCTTAAGCAAGAGCCATCTGCTGGCTACCGCGTCTTTAGCTTTTTGTTTTTGAACTGCTAGCTTCCGCCGAGCTCCTGCTCATAGCACAAGGACAAGAGCAATGGCTTAAGATCCAAAGCTGGTTTCTAGCTACCGACTGTCGAGATGTGTCTGGCAGCTTTGGGCCGAGAGCTGTTGCTTTTAAGCGAGAGCTGATTGCTGGCTCCCGGTTCTCCCTAGTCTCTGCTCAGAGCCAAGATCTACAAGTGAAGTATTGTGAGTTGTTTGCTTATCGCTGATCTCAGCTTAGAGTCAAGAGCTGAGAGTGAGAGCTGTCAACCCACTCGGGTGGCTTAATCTGAGAACAAAGCATGCTTGAACTGGGAAAGCAGGATACTTCCTAGGCCCAATGTTGGTTCATTTTTATGAGCTATACAAATTCTTATTGTCAACTTGGCTTAGTCTGGGAATCGAACTCAGGTCCGGGTACTGATTTCGAATAGAAATCCGTCTTATCGCACTGCACCATTGCTCACGTTCGTGGTCACACGACTAAGCTGCTGCACAGAATAAACAATGCCGGGCAATTTCTAAGCATAAAAATTTTGAAAAACAAGTGATAAAGTCGGTCTAGCCCGACTATAATATACGCTGTACCAGATCAGGCCGCCGCTGGCATTGTGCGCTCTCTCTCTCTCTCTAACACTAAGATTGCCTTTGTTGAATGGAATGCTGTGGTGGTGCGTGGGCTTAACTTGTGTATCGTTCATCCGATCTTTATCATTCCTTCAGCCATAAATAATATTGATTACTTCATATATCTGGAGAAGGTACGAAACATCCATATACGAAACTTTAGAAGATGCGGGGGCGGGAGGGGGCGTGGCCAAACTTGAAAATAAACTTGATCTGCCTGCAAGTATAAGAAGCATATGTCCCATACATGTTAAACCTCTATCTCTTACCATCTCTGAGATCTGTGAGTTCATACGGACGGACAGACAGACGGACATGGGTATATCGACTCGGCTGTTGATGCTGATGAAGAATATATATACTTTATAGGGTAGGAAATGATTCCATCTCCCTGTTACTTTTATTAGCACAAACTTAATATACTCTGTGTAGCTTTGGTACAAAGTAAAAAAACTTCATTTTACGACCCCGACGTTCTAAGCGAATGTCTTGTTCGCTCGATGAGCGGCTAAGTGCCAACTGCTTACATTCCACTCCATAGCTTGGTCGCTATCTCTCTCGAGAGCTTGATAGTCCTGTGAGCTAAGATGCGGTCGTCCGTGTGTTAAGTCTTCGAGGTTCTAAGCTCAAGTCCCGGTAAAGTAAGTAATAAAATCTTAATGGTATTTCAAAATCTATCACAGCTTAGAAAAAAATTGTGTTTTTTTCCGTTTACTTTTATTTTTCCAAGTTGCTGTAGATTGGAGTTTAGTCTTATTGCATGACAGCGTGGATATCTGCTATGATAACTTTGTTAACGTTTTGTCTACCATTATCAAAAAGAATGCTCTAATGGGGGTCCACTACAAACCAAATTATCTTGGTACACTAAGGGTTTAAAAAAGTATACAAACTTGCGCAACAAATTGTATAAACGTTTTGTAAAAACGCATGATTCTGCTGATTGAGAAAGATAGAGGCAACACAAGCGTGAGTTTGAACTTCTAAATAAATATCTTTATAATCAGTATATAGCGGATGTGTATATGGGGTTTAGTGACCTGTTTTGATTTTAGTCAAAGTTTGCATCTGGCTGGCTCAAAGTCAATGGCTGATTATAATTTAATATAATCAACACAAGTCAACCGATATTAATTACAAAATGTTGGAATTTTACCAACTTGCTGTAATTAATTCTGTTGCTTATGGCTACTGCTAGTTGGTTGGCCAATCCGTCCAATGATCCTCCTTAGTAGAGCCAAGAGTATGTTGTTGAGATTCAAGATTATTTTGGCGATTCGTTAATTCGAAAAAGGCAAATTCTACAATACACTCATCTATGACACTGGATGATTTAGTTGCTATATCAGACGCTGGAGTTTCATATTTGTTTGCTAAATTTTTAAACTCTAAGTTCAAACCCTTAGTCTTATGGAATAAATTATAAACTCTAAGTGGAATTCACAACTTCTGAACTTTGGCACTTTATCCATTTCTGAGGATGACATCTATTTAACTTAGCTGCAATAAGTTGTGATGACTCTTATTATCCAGATTGTGATGGAATTTTTTCGTTGTTTCTGAAAAGTTTTATTGTTGAACTTTGTGAGCCGCTTATAGCAATATTCTCAAAGTCACCCTGGGCAGGCCAATTCATTGACAAGTGGAAGATTGCTACGGTTACACCTGTGTTCAAGTCTAGTGTCAAGAGTGAGGTGTTTAACTACCGGCCTATCGCCAAGCTTAGCAGTATATGAAAGCACTTTGAGCGGATTGTAACCAAACAGATGTCCTTTTTTGTAAAGATTTACATTAACCCAAATCAACATGGTTTTATGCCAGGTCGCTCGACCACATCTAATTTAGCCGTCCTCAGTAATTATTGCATCAGTTCCTTTGACAAACGCTGTCAGGTTGATGTTACTTATACTGATTTTTCCAAGGCGTTTGATAAAGTTTGTCATAAAGCTCTACTAGCAAAGCTGTTTTAGCTAGGATATCATTCCTCCATATAACTTGGACCGCCGGTCTTGCAGAGTCAAAATTAGCAACTCGCTTGCCACTTCATATGTGGCTACTTCAGGCCTTCGGCAGGGGAGTGCGCTTGGACCTTTACTTTTCATTATTTTTATACTCTGTACCGAAGGTACATAGAGTATATTAAGTTTGTGCAAAAGTATGTAACAGGGAGAAGGAATCATTTCCGACCCTATAAAAAATATATATTATATTATATATTATATTACTATATTATTATATATTATATTACTATAAAAATATATAGTTTATTTTCAATTTTTGCCACGCCCCCTCGCGCCCCCGCAATTTGGAAAAAACGTCATATCTCCTACAGTTTTGATGATAGATGGTTCGTACTTTCTAGAGATATCTAGTACTCAAAATTATTTATCGATTTGCTGAAGGAATGATAAAGATCGGATGAACGATACTCAAGTTATGAGCAAAAAACGGTCAGTTAACACCCCCCACCCACCCCACCCATAACCTAGGCATTGCTTTCAGCAGAAGCAATCTTAGTGAGAGAGAGAGAGAGACTTAGAGAACGCACTGCGTTGTGTGTTAACTGCCTGATTGACTCGTGACCAAATGCGAGCTGCGACATTAAGGGTGCAGAGTTTGTTATAGTCGGGCTTGACCGACTTTCTTTCTTGTTTTTATTAATGATGTTTGTATGCATATTTATAACTCAGAGTTTCTACTATATGCTGATGATCCTAAAATTTCCCAATCAGTTTCCTTTAGTGCTAATCGCTTGTTGCAAACTAATCTAGAAAGGGTTAGTTCATGGTGTGCTTTCAACTTACTCCCTCTTAATATCAACAAATGCTTTATTGTTAGACATAGCAAATGATTCTACAATATTACGGCCACTTATTCGATATCTAATTAAACTTTATCGAGCCTCGTTAAGGCCATTGATTTGGGTGTGAAATTAGACATAAAATTACTCTTTAATGAGCTCCTAAATTATGTTGGCCAAGGGCCTTTTCCATGTTTGGCTTTGTCAAGCGCAATGCCAGCCATTTTAAGGATCCTTACCCTAGGTTCCAAGTTGGAGTATGCGTCATTTAGCTGGAATCCCTCTAGTGTACTTAATATGAAGAGGCTCCAAAGGATACAGAAAAAATTTCTAAGATTTGCGCTCCTTACACTCAACTTTTTTGATCCTTTGCCGCCTTATTTTCGTAGATGCGCCCTGCTGCATCTTTCAAATGTAGAGGATAGACGAGCTGTTGAGTCATTACTGTTTCTGAACTACCTTGTTTTAAGCTGCATTGACAGTCCTACCTTGTTAGCCATGATACATTTAAATGTACCAAGCAGAAATTATCAAAAATCAACCATTTTCCAACTAATTTTTTAACCAATTATTCTCTTAATTATGTTTATATAGGGCCCTTATAAACTCTAACTCCTCCAATAAATTGGCAATCAAACTCTTCTTGTTTTAGACATTAAATTTTGTAAATAATATAACTTAAGTTAAAATAGAGCAGCCAGTTAGGAGCTTTGTTCAATTGGCGAATAAATGAATAAGTTGAATTATGCTCTTATTAAGCGCTTTTGGAACATTTCTTCTCAACATTTTTGAGAAACTTTCGCTGTTAACTTCTTGTAGGATCCTCGTAGGCAAAGCCAACGATTGCAAGGAAATAACTCCAAATTTGCTTCCTGCGATTAAAATGAATCTATCGTATATGATATAGTGAAAGCCCCTTCCAGTAAAGGGAGCACTCGCATCTAATGCCAAAAGAAACAAAAACAACAAACACTGAAAAACTTCCAATGAATTGGAGCAATTCCAGTGAGCAGGCAAAACTTACAAACCGGTTGACCACCAGTTGAAAAAAACCAAAAAAACACATAGAAACCACACACAAACTTTTAGTTGCTTTTTTTTTCTTTGGGCACCCAAAAAACTGACCACAGCTGCATTGGTCCGCGCACGAGCCTGTTGCCAAAACTTAAAAGCTAGCAGTAAGGCTGAAATTTAGTAGCAGCAGGCAGCTAGGAGTGGGGAAAATGAATGATTCTACTTTTGTTTTTTGATTAATATAATTAACTTCTTTCCCTTAAAACCTTTCTCTAGCACTTGGCACCTTTCACCTTAACTGGAATCAGATTCCCAGCTTAAAGTCTTGAGCCCTTTTTTTTGTTTCTGTTTCTTTCACTTGAAATTCAAGCATTTAGCTATCCATAACACCCACCAAACAAGCTAAGTGGCCAACGCACTTCCATTTCCATTCATTTCCTCCCCCTCCCCGACTTCCGTTGACCATTTGAGGTGGGCGTAGTACCACACAGCCCACACAGCCCGATGCAACTAAAAAATGTAAACTATATTAAAGCGTTTTGGGCTTTTAATTAGTTGGTTAGATTTTGTTACAAGTGGCAGTAGGCGTAGAGTGGGAAGCACGTGCTAATCGTGCCATCCCCCCCCCCAAATGTTTAAGTCACTCACGTAAAGAGGCGAGAAGACAATCAAACAGACAGACAGACACTAATGACTTCCTTTCTGGTCATCGATGGGGGATTAATTGTGTGGTAAATTTACCAAAAGACAGGAAATATTTTGGTAAACTGTTATAAAAAACAAATGAATAAAATTGTGTGAAAAATAAATGAATTATTCATTTCTCCAACTAAACTCAAAATCGTTTTCTTGTGTCCCCAGGTAATAATGCATCTTATTGAGGATTTTAAAGGCATTTAATCTAGTTGATGTATTTAGTTTCAATAAGAACGAGAAGGCCAAGCTAACTTCGTCTGTGCCGAAGTTTTTAATACCCTTGCAAATGCTGTTTTTGAAATGTCCAAGTTTAAGAAAGCTTACATAAAAATCTATAAAAATTTTAACTAAAACCCATTTTCCGACAGATAAACATCGGATTTCGACCAAATTTCACGAATCTTTTTGAAAACATATCAAATTAACAATCGCGGAGTTGAAGAAAGATAAAATTTAAAACAGAAAAGTTTTTCTCACTAAGACACATTTTCCGACCGATCGGTCCTATGGCAAACATACGATATAGTCACCCGATGTCGATCAACTTTTTATACCCTTGCAAAGGGTATTATAATTTTGCCCAGAAGTTTGCAACGCATAGAAATATTCATTTCCGACCCCATAAACTATATATATTCTTGATCAGGGCGACGAGCTGAGTCGATTGAGCTTTGTCCGTCCGTCTGTCTGTCTGTCTGTCTGTCCGTCTGTCTGTCCGTCTGTCTGTCCGTCTGTCTGTCCGTCTGTCCGTCTGTTTCTACGCAAACTAGTCTCTCAGTTTTAAAGCTATCGAGCTGAAATTTTGCACAGAGTCTTCTTTTTTACTGCACGCTGATAATATGTCGGAACCGACCGGATCGGATGACTATATCTTATAGCTGCCATAGGAACCATCGGTAAAAAAATGGGTTATAGTGAGAAAAACTTTTTTGTTCTTATTGTTAGCGTTCCCAAACACGGTCATTATTAATATTAAAAGCTTTCAAACAGATTTGCAAACTTTGGTCAAAATCGGATGACTATATCTTATAGCTGCCATAGGACCGATCGGTCGGAAAATGGGTCTTACTGAGAAAAACTTTTTTGGTTTCTATGTTAGCGTCCTCAAACTCGTCCCTTATTAATATTATATGCTTTCAAACAGATTCGCAAACTTTTATCAAAATCGGAAGACTATATCTTATAGCTGCCATAGGACCGATCGGTCGGAAAATGGGTCTTACTGAAAAAAAATATTTGTTTTCAAGTAAATCGTTCTTAAGGTCGGTGATTATTAACACTAAACGCTTTCAAACTAATTTGAAAAATTTGGTCGAAATCAGATGACTATATCTGCAGGCTGCCATAGGACTTATCGGTCGGAAAATGAGTCGTCTTAGTGAGAAAAACTTTTTTGTTTTCAATTTTATCGTTCTTAAACTTGGCGATTGTTAATTTGATATGTTTTCAAAAAGATTCGCGAAATTTGGTCGAAATCAAATGTTCATCTGACGGAAAATCGATTTAAGTTAAAAAAAGTTTTTGATTTTTATCCAAGCGTTCTTAAACTCTGTCATTTCAAAAACAGCTTTTGCAAGGGTATAAAAACTTCGGCACAGACGAAGTTAGCGTGGCCTTCTCGTTCAAATTAGTTTGAAAGCGTTTAATATTAAGAATCACCGACTTTAAGAACGATTTACTTGAAAACAAAAAAGTTTTTTTCACTAAGACCCATTTTCCGACCGATCGGTCCTATGGCAGCTATAAGATATAGTCATCCGATTTTGACCAAATTTTGCAAATCTGTTTGAAAGCATATAATATTTAGTATCGCCAAGTTCTATGACGCTAGCATTGAAAACAAAAAAGTTTCTCTTACTAAGACCCATTTTCCGACCTATTGTTCCTATGACAGCTATAAGATATAGTCATCCGATCTTGACCAAAAATTTGCAAATCTGTTTGAAAGCATATAATATTAACAATGGCCGAGTTTAAGGCCGCTAACATTGAAAACAAAAAAGTTTTTCTCACTAAGACCCATTTTCCGACCGATCGGTCCTATGGCAGCTATAAGATATAGTCATCCGATTTTGACAAAAATTTGCAAATCTGTTTGAAAGCATATAATATTAACAATGGCCGAGTTTAAGGCCGCTAACATTGAAAACAAAAAAGTTTTTCTCACTAAGACCCATTTTTTGACCGATGGTTCCTATGGCAGCTATAAGATATAGTCATCCGATCCGGTCGGTTCCGACATATTAGCAGCGTGCAGTAAAAAGAAGACTCTGTGCTAAATTTCAGCTCGATAGCTTTAAAACTGAGAGACTAGTTTGCGTAGAAACAGACGGACAGACAGACGGACAGACAGACGGACAGACAGACGGACAGACAGACAGACAGACAGACGGACGGACAAAGCTCAATCGACTCAGCTCGTCGCCCTGATCAAGAATATATATGGTTTATGGGGTCGGAAATGAATATTTCTATGGCGTTGCAAACTTCTGGGCAAAATTATAATACCCTTTGCAAGGGTATAATAAGCGTAACTGAAACCGTAACCTTTAACCGCTTAAAACACTTTAAAATTTGTAACCGAAAAAAAAATGTTTCTTATAACCGTAACCCCAAAACCTTTATTAACATTACCGTTTATCAGTACCGAAACAGAAAGAAATATGTGGGTTAATTTCGGGTTTTCCTCTACTAGTCAAAATTTCCATACTAAAAATTTAGAAAAACGTAAATTTATGTACAATGAACATATTACATACATATGTATCTATTATCTGTTTTGCGCCGCACTGTTGCTAATGGCCACAAGGAAAAAAGAGAGCAAACGAGAAAGAGACAACGCAGCTAACTAAATTCTTTACCTTTCTCATCTTTCCTTTTATTTGTTATTACAATGACAATTTGTTTGTATAAAAACCTAATTATGTATGCCTATTATTGTTGTTTGCTCCTTTTTCAAGTTACTCTCTTCCTTAAACATGATTATGTATGTAAATATTTCTGGCGCCGGTATTTTGACAAGTTGCGCTGTGATCTTGACAGTGGATGGAAAAAAGGAATGAAACATTTTGTTTTTGATTCTTGATCAATTTTGCTTGTGGCCACTTCTTTTACACTAACATTTTTTAAGTGTGCGATGCCTCGATCAAAAACAAGCATTTTCCGGGAACTGATTTCTTTTAATATAGAAAAAAACATAAGTATAAGCAAATAAGTGTGTTATTCAATTAAATGATGAGCAATGTGGAAAAGAATTTAAAGTAACTGCAGTGACTACATTCATACATGCAGAACATGGAAAGATTTGCTTGTGAAATAGATAGTGTTGATGTGTACTGGTTGTGTGTGGTTGGTTTTCCTTAGCAAGCAAACATTACTCTTTGTGTTTAATTTCGTTTTTTAATTCTCGATCACATGTGCATAGACCAGTGCCAGTTGTTGTGGCATTTCCGTAAAAGTCTGTCTCACTTAGTCGTATGAGTGCTTAGCTAAACGAAATTGAACTCGTTTTCCGTTTGATTCAAAGTGTTTCAAGTCAAAGTGATATTTTATACTAATAACCGTAACCGTAACCAAATCCCGAAACAGAATAAGGTTAATAACCGTAACACATATCCCACAACCGTAATATAACCGTAACCGGAAGAAAACGATCGGCCGAAACAGTAACCGTAACCCTAAGTGTTATTCGTTTCGTTTTTAATCTCTAGTCTGAAACGATTTCTTTTCCAAACAATCAAATTAAATTTTCTGTCTTCATCTTGTTTAATGTTATCCCATTTATAATGGTCCGGTGGGTCTATTTCTATATCTTCGATTGGTGGCAGCGCTACTTTTCCAGAGGCAGCTTTGTGTTCGTCTTTGTAACCAGATTTGCATAGTCCTACTTGCTTAGTGTGCCTATGGGCGAGTCTCACTTATGCAGTATCATTCTATCCTATATAGAGGGTTCGTCGCTCAGGTTAACCAGCAGCTTTGCTTACTCTGTTACCAGGGGTCACGAACGAGGAGGTGTGAGTAGACTTGTGAGGCAGGAAGCTAGGAAGCAGTTTGTCAGTTTGAAAGCCTTAGCTCAAAGCAAACATCCCAAAAGTTGGCAACGGTAAATTCAAATTCTTAATGCACAAATCGGTCTATTTGACTGATCCATCAACTGATCTTACCTTCTTTAGCATGAAGAACTAGCAGATTTCTACATAGAAAGTTAAACTTTCTTTGGATCAAGATTTGTGTTTATTTCGAGTAAGCACTTTTTTGATCATAGAGAAAGAAGATCTGATTATTTTGTTCTTAACATATCGTAGTATAAGCAGTATAATACCAATTTGACATTTAAGTCAAAGTGCTTGGGCACAGCATTAGCTGGCTTAGTTCCAGCAGTTTTCACCTCTTGATTGTGGGTCAATATGGATTTTCTTTCTAATACTTTTTTTATTTTTACTCCCCCTCCTCCCCCCCCATAATTAACTTGACTGGAAATTTTCGCAGTTGGCATCCCATGACTCACGTTGAACTCTGACTCTGACAGCGTTTGCAGCTTTTAGTGGCAACATTAGGGCAACCAAAACGAAACGAACAAAAGCCGCGAATTTTGCGCCAAAAAAGACACACAACTCACAAAATACTCGCCTGGCGGGTTTTCATCCTAAGTCTCAGGTCTCTGGTCTCGGTGTCTACAGTGTCTCGCGATCTAAGTCTACCGTCTGCTTCAAGCCCAACCAGCCAGTAAAAGCTTCATTATATTCTGCAGTTTTGTGGCCTGTGTCGCGACTACAAGCCACATCAACAACAACTGGTTTTTGGCCACAAAACTGAACATTTGTGGCGCGAGATTTTACCTTAACTCTTTTTTGGGCAGCTCTCTTGAGTCTTCAGACACACACACACACACACACACACACACGCTGAGATCTCAGCCAAGATGGCGTCGGGGGTAACCGGTTTTAGACCGCCGTCAGAGAGTGCTTGTTATACAGATTTTGTAGAGATACCCCTGGATCCCTCCCCTCTAAGCCAAGTTTTAATATTTGTATTTCTCTTTGGTCTCTTTTGTGTCAGGTCTTGTGGCATCTGGATGCCTTTCGACGCTCGTTTCGTGGCCTCAATCAGCATGTATGCGGCGGACAAGATTGCATATTCTGTGCGCTAAAGGTAAGTTTTAGCCGAGACAACAACCCGGCGAATTCAACTGATATAGCTTACATATCCATTGTATGTAGATATAAGTCTCAGGCATTGCAAATTGGATTTAAATTTGTTGTACCCTTTTTCAGCCAAAGTAAGTTTTATAGGTCTTAAATTAAGATATGGGTTTTTAAAAAATCAAAGCTAAATAGGTGTCCTTATATCAGTTCCGTTATGAGCTGTCGCCCATGCTACGAGGAACTCGGACTATAATACCGAAAATATTACGACACAAATTTTTGAACTGGTACATGAGGGTGATTGAGGACAAAGGTGTGGTAACCATTAATGGGTCGTGAAGCAGAGGAAGCTTGCAGGGATACAGCAACAGAATTAATGTTCAACCGGTTGATTCGGGATAAGATTCCAGAAAGTCTGTACGTAGTGAGAAAGTATTCGGACTCAGTAGAAAGGGATCAAGATTTGATCAACAATCAAAGAGAGAACCTGATCGCGGATAAAAGAAGACGGGCAAAGGAAAGTACCACAGTGTTCACACACAAACTCACTCCGAACTTCGACACGGCATATGAGGTCACGGATAGGGATGGCAACATAGTCAAGCTGTCCGATGGGCAACGTACCGTGACACGAAACTTTAGCCATCTTAAAAAGATACCGACACGGGTCCCAGTCTCTGAAACCGGAGATCTGTATCATTAAGAAGAAGACGAGCACACTGCAGCTCGATGTTTCTGAAATGATGTCAATTGAGTTCGAGAGATCTGCACCAAGTCGGGAGCAGAGCGAGATTCTCTTTCGCCAAATTTCCATCAAGTAATTTCTTATGTCGACCTTCATGCGATTTGACTTCAAGTGGTTTTATTGCCGACTAAATATTAAAATATCATTAAGTATTAAAATCAAGGTTGTGGACTTCTTAAATGCTAAAATCTTTTGGTTCAGCTTCGCGGAGCGGGTTCAGATGATCGGTGGATCTACTTTCGAACGCCGATTGAGAAGAAATATAAATATTTATTTGCTTCTCAAAGAGAAGTCATTCTCCAATTGATAATATCACAAGGCAACAACAAAATTAGACTTTTTCCGGTATATTGAAAGGTTGGTAGTGATTCTAGACTATTTTGCTGAACACGAATCTGTTTTCAGAAATGGTCCATCACGTGGAGATTTTTAGTAATTTGAGCTTAAAGTTGCAAAAAATGCCTATTTTGAACCTTTTAAGACGCGTTTTGTGGGGAACCTATATGTTTGTTTTGACTTTTTTTTAACATTATTGTAAATTACTATTTCTTAGCTTTAAAATAAATTCTCCCAAAGAATTGTACGATTATTTTTAGCAAATAACATAACAAAATTGTCCACTGTCTTAAGCTATGCGTTGCCAAAACATTTGTATGGAATTTCAATGAAAACTTTCAACAACACCCATTGCATACTTTGGGGCAGCACCAATATATATTTGATTTTTTGTGAAAACGTATACAATTACTAAAAATGTTATATCTTCATTGATAAAAATCGTAGAAATGTTTGGCATAGTTTATTTCAAAGCTAAGGAGTGGTATTTTACTATAATATCAAAGAGAGTCAAAACAAAAATATATCATAGATTGGCATTTTTTGCCACTTTAAGCCATTTCTGAAAACAGATTCGTGTTCAGCATACGAAAATCATCTAGAATCACCTCCAATCATTCAATATACTGGAAAAAGTCTAATTTTGTTGCCTAGTGTTTTCGATCGCAGTTCAATTCCTGCTTATCATGCATTGCTAGGTGAATCAATATGTTAAGTTTGAGATGTTTTTAGGTGGGATTTTCTTTGTACTATTTTCATTTTCAAATATTGAGCGATTGGGTTCAAGAAATGTCACAAATAAGCTGTGTAGCTGTCCCTGTTGTCTGAAGTGTAGCCTACTTTTACTTGCAGTTGTGTTAATCGCTAAAGTCGAGGCGTTTTTTCTTGTGGTCTACTTTTAGGCGGCAACTGCTGGCTCTCAGAAAACAAATAAAGCAATTAAGTGTCCAGGGTCAGGTCAGGCACCAGACACACACACACACAAACACATTGCTTTTTCCCTTGTTTTCCCCGCCTGTTGCAGACATTTCCAGATTTTCCAAAACAGATTTTTTTTCCTGTCTTTCATTTTAATTGTCAGCGTCTGGAAGGGAGGTCTTTTGCCAAATGATTTTTCACACGCACCTGAGAACAATTGCAAGTGCCTGTGTCTTGTCAGCTGCTGCCGCCTGAAAATTCCCAGCCAAGTAGAAGAGATGGAGGGGGAAAACCTTTGAAATAACAAAAAATAAACTACACAAATCAAGAAGTTCTTTTTTTGGGCATTGATTTGACATTTGGCTGCACAACGGCAAACTTTGACTTTAACAGAATCCTTTTCCCGGGTCAACAAACCCAATGAAAACTTCTAGAGTTCTGGAGCACACCCGCAAAACCAGACACAAGCACAGACACTCAGAAGATGATCAACCTCATCATCATCATCATCAGCAGAATCAGCAGCAGCCGCCGCCGCCAACTCGTGAGGTTGGAAAAACTCATCCAAAGTCTTTAAAGCGCGACTGTACTTTTGTTTGCCTTTGCCTGGCCAAGACGCTCGCGCGCTTGCTTACAGGGTGTTCCTCTGCCTGGCTCCTGCTTCAACTCTCGCTCGCTCGCTCTCTGGCTCTCCCCAATGATGACGTCGCTTCGCAGAAGTGGAAAGTGTTGTTTGTTTGCCTGTTTGTTTTGACTCGGTTTTCTTCTGGTTCTTTGCCCCTTTTGGTAACCATAGAGTTGATGGCTTGTACCTTTTTCCCCCCAACTTGTTTTGCTGCCTGCCACATATTAAACGACGACCACGCCGGACGAACCCCTTTTTGTGTCTTCTGCATTCATTATCTTTGTTCTAAGTCGTCTTTTCCACTTGTCGTTGCTGGGTAAATTAATTTTTCACTTCCCTGCCCCCATCGCCCTCCCTCTCGCTCTCCCACTTGGAAACTGTTTAATTATGAAAATCGTCAGCGTCTTCGTCTTTGACTCACTCGACTGAAGAGAAGAAGACATTGGCCCTTTTTTGTCGGTGAGAAACTCCCACGACTTAGTCAACTTGATCGCGATCTTTGAGGCAAGCTAAAACGTTGATTGTTTTTTCACTTCAAAATTTTAATGCTTCAATTCACAATTCCCATCCGTAAAGAAACACATTGAAGGACCAAGTCATTAAGACGCCAGGGTATTTAGCGTAGAGTAATGTCCTCAGCTAGAAGGTCTTTGCTTTGACTTATTCTGAGAAATCATTTTGTGACAGTTTGTCTAGACTTGAGGCTCGTATTCAGACGATAATAAACCAAAAATAAATTCAAAAATTGGAAGCCATCGGATTGGCTTTCGAATTGAGTTCTACTATATCCAAGAATGTGGAACCCGAAAACTTAGTTTTTTATACTCTGTACCAAAGCTACACAGAGTATATAATAGGGAGAAGGAATCATTTCCGACCCTATAAGGTATATATATTCTTGATCAGCATCAACAGCCGAGTCGATTTATCCATATGAACGAAGAGATCTCAGAGATGGTAAGAGATAGAGGATTGACATGTATGGAACATAAACTTCTTATACTCGCGGGCAGTTCAGGTATATTTTCAATTTTTGCCACGCCCCCTTCCGCCCCCGCAATTTGAAAAAAACATCATATCTCCCACAGTTATGTAGATAGATGGTTTGTGCCTTCTACGCATATTTAGTTATCAGTATAATTTATCGATCCGCCAAAGGAATGATTAAGATCGGATGAACGATAGTCGAGTTATAAGGCAAACAAACAATTTTGATGAGCACTTCACACACTTTATGGCTTCTTTGCCACTTTGTGTAGTTTCTAACTTAAATTGATCAGATGTGTACAAACTTTGGAGGATACATCGTATGTTATAATCGGGCTTGACCGACTTTCTTAATTGCAATATGTCATGTAAGCTTTTACTTTTTGCTCTAGATAATGAAACCTAAGCGAAAAAGTTTCACAAACTTGGATACTCAAAAATCAAAGTTCATATTAAAGTAATTTCATATTTTGATCCTTTTTCAAAAAGAATCTTAAGGCCTATACTCAGATGAGACAAAAATTAAGTTCGGCACAATATTTCACATAAATAAAGCTGCTGTTCAAAAGCATTCCAATTTCAAAACTGTTCAAAAGTGTTTTTGTTCATTTGAATTAAATTTCTATCTCATCTGAGTATAGACCTTTAACTCAAAGATTTATGTTCCGCTTGGAGCAACTCATAATATTCAAACCGAACTGGTTGTTAGATGGTCGGTTCCAAAACTGCTTTCAGCTATGGTTCTTAGTGTTAAGTAAGTATTCATCTGCTTTCTGGTGGCTAAAAATCAGCAATAAGCACATCTTTCTAGTGTCTAGTGTCTTTATCTTGGTTTCAGAATGAATTATTTCATACACACTTTTGACAAACTCGTATTTTGCGAAACTTTTACTTAAAAACTTGTTTTTGTCTTTTGTAGTTTAACAAAACCTTCAATCGACACGTCGAATTAAATAAATAAAATAATGAACTTAAAAATAATAAATCAAACATGTACATGGTTTATCTTAATTGTTAAGCTTCGCTTGACGCACCGAGACAGACAGACAGAGAGAGACAGAGAGAGAGAGAGAGGGACAGAGGAAGATTGCGCAAGATTTAGCTGGAAGAGTGAATCACATCCAAGATAATGAAGATGCTGGTGATGACGCTGCTAAAGCTTGCTGGCTTGGCTTGTGCCAGGCTGGAGTTGCTGGATTGCTGATGCCAGTCGTCTCCTGGACCCATTAACACCATCGCACTCGTGCCTTTGGTCTGCATCGTTGTCTTTGTCTGAAGTGTTCATGTTAATTTTCAGTTTAATGGTTCTTGGAGTGCTGCGAGTATTTCTGTTTACCTTTTACCTTAGATATGGCCGAGATTAGGGCATAAAAATTGGAGTATCTCTTATGTTTGCTGGGCAAAGAAGAATTGGAATTTGAATTTAAAGTTGATAAGCAAAATGCTTTGTGTGTTTTGGTAAGGTCTAAGGGCTTAGCTAAGTGGCACACGAAAAGATGCACAGAGAAAGCAAAATGCAACATAGTTTTGTAGGAAGATGCATTTGCCACTGCTACTACTATTTGAGGTGCGGTTCAAAGTGTATGTGGTTTAGTAAACCACACTTTTAAAAAAATCTCAAATGAGTCGGTCAGATAGTGAAAGATTTTAGCCAACTGATATTAAAACTCAGACAAATGGAATAACAGATTTAAGCTATGTTCACATAGTCAAATAATTTGTCACAAATTGTGATGGAAACTTTGCTAAATAGGCCATACTAGCTTACTTTTCTGTCATATTTGATCAAATAATTTGGGTATTTAACTAAATATAGTAATGGTAGTTTTAAGTTCTATCAAATTTGCAATCATGGATATTTAGCCCAAAAATTTGAGCAAATTATTTGCCTGTGTGAACATAGATCAAAGCTAAGGTCCCACAGGCAAATAATTTGCCCAAATTGTTATCAAAAATTGTCTAAATAGGCCAAGTTATGGAACTTTTCAGCCATATTTGATCAAATTATTTGTGTAAGGAACCATAGTTTTAGTTTTTAAGTGCTGCAATATTTGCAATCATATTTAGGAAAAGTTGTATCAAAATTTGGTCAAATTATTTGCCTGTGTGAATAAAGTTTTAAGCTTAGTTTCAAAAATTTATTATAAAAGCTCCAAAATAAGGAAAGTACAGGGTTGGACATTTCCGACTGATTCATCAAAGAAAAATACAATTTTTTTCTGTTAGATATAAAAATCATTTAATTGGGTTCAAGTGTATTTGTTTTCATCACTTTTTGAATATGATATCTCATCGCCTTTAGCGGCTACGGCGTGTTGGGCCCGTTTTGCAGCATTCTCCATGGTTTTGGCCAACATTTCGGCTGGAATGGCGGCTATTTCTTGGCGGATATTGTTTTTCAGGTCGTCCAGGATTTGTTTGTAAACCTTTGATTTAAAATAGCCCCACAAAAAGAAGTCTGGAGGCGTCAAATCTGGTGAATGTGGTGGCCAGTCGAATTCATCAAACAGAAAGAAAACATAACCCCAAAAAATAGGTTGTGGCGCGGTTTGTGTGTGGTGTCGCGCCATCTTGTTGAAACCAGTAGTGCACCATAAACTTTCGACGAACATTAGCATCAAAAAATTGGTTATCATATAGCGATAACGCTCCTGATTGACGGGAACCGTTTGGCCCAATAACCATTTTAGCACAAACGCCGCGCCAAACAGTGACTTTTTCATCGTAGTGGCATAAATACGATAATTTTGTTTTTTAACCGCTTCGTTTAACGTGAAATGAGCTTCATCGGTCATAATGACTTCGTTTTTCACAATTTCACATTTAACTTGTTTTGTTGAATTGAACTTTCATCAATCTGAGAGCGTTCGCGTGGCGTGTACTGTTCCATTGTTAAAATCTACTTGGACTGACGCTTCAAACGCGCTATGTAATTAGTCGATCTGGCATCGCTGTTAAAAGTTATAGTGTTGCCAGATGGGTCCGTCGAATATGGCCAACCCTGTATATAGATTTACTTTTAAAGGGTATATCATGCATGTCATAAAGTTTGTCTGACTAATCTAACTGTAAACTGAAAAACTATGAAGAAGAATTCCCGGATCCCTTGCACTTTTCAAAAGTTGAAGCTATTCGAAAGAATGAACTTTCAAAGTAGCAAATTTCAGTTACAAGTTCACGAGTTACTAAAGGGGTTCAACTATTGTGCATAGTTCCATACCAAGGTCCCTCTAGTAGTGTATATAAGACATTCGTAGGTAGAATTGTGTTTAGAAAGTGTCAGGCTGGACCATGGTCCTATAATGTTCCTTTGAAGGTTCGTTTCGGCGGTTCAAATGCGTTGTAAAGCTTCAGGTTCAGCCTCTCGGAGGATTCTTAAGACAATAAACCAAATATTTTTGAAAGCACTGAACTCGGTATTGTCTTAGAAAAGTATCAATTATGCGCGTAATAAATACATTGTTTAGTTCAATTACCAATAAAACTCTTAAGACGTGCGAAAAAGTGCGCGCGAATTCCGTACCAGACTTGTCTGAATAATCTCTAGAGTCAGACAGTCAGAGCCTCTGAAGTTAGCACTCAACATGCCGGCTTAGCATGAAAGACTAAAGCAGAGTTCTGGGTGTGAAGCTTGTTCACGTGATTAAAACTCAATGAGGAATACAACAGAGGAAAGTTTTCACGAATTTACTAAATTAACTTTTTCAAAGCAAACTTTTGTGGTGGAACTTTTATGCTGTTCTTCTTTTTGTGTCGGTGAAAATACATAAGAAAAGTGAAAAATTAAATTGCAGTAAAAATTAATAATATAAGTAAGTATAAGTAATAAAAATAAATATAATAATAATAATATTACCCAAAAATCACGTGTCCGGTGTTCAGAGTTCAGGTTTAGAAGGTCAAAAATTTGAAGGGTTAATCAATTTTAAAGACCCGAATCAAAACGGTTCTTAGAAGTTTCGAATAGGTTTGCACGCTTGCTAAAATTTTTATCATGAGCTTCAGGGATAATAGAAGAAGAAGCTATTTAGTTTATTTTGATAAATTCCAGAAGGAAGGGCAAGAATATGAGACTTAGCGGGGAGTGCCATATGCATAGCTTACTTAGCTAAAACTAAAAGACTTAGGGTGCACGCACACATGCTGCTGGAAGATAAACTGACGACTGCCCATAATATTTTAGTACGTCAGCAAGCCGAAATAAACAAACATGCTTGATTGGTTCCGCAAAGTTGAGCTTACAACTGAATTCTGCAGATCAAACCAGTGCTTGTTTATCACACTTGCATGCACGGAGCGTGGTTATATGTCAAGATCAGCCTTAAGTTTTGCCGTCAGCTCATCTTTTAGGCGCATGTGTGTGTGCGCGCCCTTCGAAATTGCTATGCTAGGCTCGTCTATATTAGCCATATAGAATTCGCGTTAAGAATTAGTTGATTCCATGAAATCAAACCGGAACCAGAAGCGGTATCGTATACCGAAAGTCACCGATTAAACCTTAGAAAAGGAACCGCAAGCAATAAGATAGGAAACATAGTTTTGGCTGTGGATTTTCTTTTCTTTTCTTAGTTTTATTGCTTCAATCCTCAGCGAAGAATAAATGTAAAATTAAATGGTTTGATCTACCATAAATTATCAAAAAGTTCTTTTGACACCAGTGAGCCAATTTTGTGAATAAACCTTCTTTGTAAATTCTTTTTTGGAAGAGAGTTAATTTATAATGTTATTTTGTCCTCGAACCTGAACTTTTTTATTAATCATGAGAAGTAATTGTGTTGCATAAGTCATTGAATGTAGAAAATTAATTAATTTAATAGATTTATCTTGGTATCTCTAGCGTTCTGGCCGAAGCTTTGAGAAACGTGTTTTGGATTTGATATTTATAGACCTGTTAATGGATTTTCATAGTTATATTCGTTCTTGTAAATCCCAACTTACTAGATGAGTAGTTATTCTGTGGTGTGCATTTACACGATGAAACAAACTTTACGTGAAATTCAAGGAAATTCGATCAGACCTGTTAATGAATATTCTTAGTTATATTCGTTCATGTAAATCCCCACTTACTTCGATGTGTAGTTAGTTATTCTGTGGTGTGCGAGACTTAATAATAGAAATTCTTTACTTCTTCTGCTGTAATGCCTCCTCCTACTGTAACCAACTGGGTTCATCCATCACTCGGTTGCTGTGTAAATGCTGGTCATTACACCAAACGCCAGTCATGAGTCATAGTGGAACTCCAATTCCAATACTGCTAAATGCCCCTTAACTTAAGCTTGGTATCTGTGCTTTTTTTGGGGAAAACGTGCGAAGTGAACGTGTTATGGCTATACATTTTCAACAAATGGGATGCATTTTTGGGTTTTTTTTCTGTGTTTTTATTAACCTTGTGTATAGTTTTCTGGGTCGATTGATTAGCCTTTTGATTTCACTGGAAGCGGCGGTTGGATACTAATGACGCATTTCGAATGGAGTTGCTGCTGCTGCTGCTGCTGCTTCGCTTAGCATTTGTCATTTCAAATGAGGTAAATCTGTTGGTTCTCCCACTACAACAACTTCACAGGGTGGCTCGAGCTGGTGATCTCTGCCAGAGAGCGGACAACTTGTTTGTTTACCTGCGGCTGCTGGGCTGCTCACGCTCACTCATTTACCTGTTTTTGGCCTACAACCAGCCAAACTCCCCCGTTGCCTCGTTTTATGTTTCACGCTTTCGTGTCTCTCTCGGTCCCTCGTCGACTGTTGATATAACAGAGGTTCTGTTGTTGCTCAAAAACCGGTCTCCGCGTGCTCTGGGTCTGCTCTGGCCTGGCCAACATGAAACGAGTTTCAGTTGCGAGACAATTTTACTTGAGCTTGGACGTGTGTTCGGGCCGCGAAGCAACCAAAAGACCAACAAAAAAAAAAAATCCCGCGCGCGGCAAAAACGTTCTTTACTTCATTTATTTTTTTACTGGTGCTAACAAAAAGTTTAAAGCCCACGGCAACAACAACCACAGCAACAAACAAAGTTGTTTGACGGGCAAAGTGCACAAATTTGAATATTTATAACACACAAAAAAAAACTGGAAATCTACTTGGGATTAAGTGTAAACGTTTCAGTTTTGATACCTAAAATGTTCAAGTAAGTTAAGGATTAGACAAACACAAGCCAAAAGGTTTGCCCATGTCGCAGTTTGTTGAGAAGAAGCAGCAACAGCAGCAAAGATTGAAGTGAAAATGGTAAAAGCAGGTAGATCTTATCTAGATGCACCACAACCAAAATCGTACTATTGTGCCCTCTCGCTGAGTAGTGGGTTTGGGTTCCTTTATCCACACGAAGTAACGCCCTTGGGCAAAATGATAGTGTTGCTGGATTAAGAGCCCTCATCTTTCTAGAATTTTGGGTGTGTGTTTACCCAGAATTGTGTGAGATAAAACTAAAACTTTTTTGAAAACTCAGCTTAGTTAGAGGTTTCTGGTGATCAAACCAAACTGCTTCCAATGCGGAGAACTTTTCTTCCATTTGGTATAAACAGTTTAGCCAAGTTATTCCTAGGTAGCCTAGTAGTTCTTTTGAGAATCTCTCCGATTTGTATGTATTGTAGAATAGATTTCGGTCATTATTGGGGTTTTGTATATCTCTTAGCTCGAATCATAAAACAAACACCTGAACCTCTTCAAGCAAAAAGAATTCCCTTTTTAAGATCTTAGATAATTTTCTCAAAGAAGAGTTGGGTTCGGTATCCTAGATCCAAACGTTGAAAAATTAAGTATTTTACAATTTTTAGGCTTGTACTTTCAGGAATTCTTCGTTACACTTGCAGATTTTTAAATACTTCTGCTATGCGTTCAAAGATAGTTCCTACTCGGCTTATATTGTTTTCTGAGAGAACATATTTAATTTTAATATTTTTAAAACTTATGTAGGACTTTGAATGTTATTCAAAAGATGTAAAGTTCTATCTGATTCTCCTTTTTCTGCAAGAAGTAGTTTTAAAAACAAGAAAGAAAGTCGGTCAAGCCCGACTATAACATACTCTGCACCCTTAATGTCGCAGCTCGCATGCTTCTGCTGAACGCAATGCCTAGGTTATGGGTGGGGTGGGTGGTGTGTGTTAACTGACCGTTTTTTGCTCATAACTTGAGTATCGTTCATCCGATCTTTATCATTTCTTCAGCAAATCGATAAATAATTTTGAGTACTAGATATCTCTAAGTACATAAGTCTCTAAAGTACGAACCATCTATCATCAAAACTGTAGGAGATATGACGTTTTTTCCAAATTGCGGGGGCCCGAGCGGGCGTGGCAAAAATTAAAAATAAACTTGATCTGCCTGCAAGTATAAGAAATATATGTCCCATACATGTCAAACCTCTATCTCTTACCATCTCTGAGATCTCTTCATACGGACGGACTGACGGACAGACGGACATGGCTATATCGACTCGGCTGTTGATGCTGATCAAGAATATATATACTTTATAGGGTCGGAAATGATTCCTTCTCCCTGTTACATACTTTTGCACAAACTTAATATACTCTATGTACCTTCGGTACAGAGTATAAAAAGTGATACTGGTACATATCTTTAATAGCTTTCAATCTATACATATTTAGGTATCAGGACTGTAAATCGAAATTACCATTACCATAACAACTATTTTGTAATTAACAATTTAATTACTATTACAACTACTTTCATGTAATGCAAAATTGCATTGGAAATTACTTCAATTACTTTTAATTATCAATAATTAAATTTTAAGGCACAAATATTGAAATAATTGTAATTGTAATTATAATTAGGGTTTTCACATCAAATTGGTTATCAAGTAATCTGTTTAAATTTAAATTTAATCTTCAACTGTGGTGAACACACAGTGTTTGTTTGCATATCATGATAACTTAATAATTGTTCTATGCAAAAAACAAAAAACAAAAATTGTACGTGCCTTACCGAGACTTGAACCCAGGTCTGTTTGACTTTCAGTCTCATACCTTACCCTCTACATCACTGCTGCCAAGATAGAGGGGACAGCTAAATGTGCTATATAACTCAAAAGCATAATTTCTAAAAGATAACAAAGTGTTTATCAACACTGAAAATGATATATTATATAACCAGTTAATCTCATAACCTGGGTCTGGGCTGGTGATGTCAGCATATTTTTAAACAGATTACTTGATCACCAATTTGATGTGAAAACCCTAAATATTTTATAGCGAAAAATTTCAGAAAAAAGTTGCGTTCTAAAAGGTAGCACAAAACTTCTTCATTTTATACCCAGGCCGTTTTCAATTTTTCTGTTCTTAAAACCAGCCTACGTTCTCAAAAACATACCGTACGTTCTAAAACGGCACACAAATTAAGAAACTCGATCTTAAACTGTGTCTTGAAAACAAAAGGGCCAATTATGGGGCGCACACACACACGCAAAGCTTCTGCGACTTGGCGTTGGTTGCTGATGTCAGTTTCTGCTATAAGCCCGAATTTGGAATTCCCAAGCGATTATAGCAATGCTGGCGTAAGGTAGCCTCTGCTAACCCGCAGAAGACAGACGTGGTGATTCATGAAATAGTTTTAAAGTCAACCAACATCCTTTGTGTTGTGTGTGTGTCTTGTTTTAAGGAAAGTTATGAACAAAAACATAACTTATTGACCTGGAAACTGCTTAAAGTTCTATGAAAAGAAATATATTCAAAGCGTAGCTAAAGAAAAATGGTAAAGGATGTAAGTTTAGCATCTAAATTCATCAGCAATACTAAACATAGAACAATATGACGTTCTAAAATCATGCTAAGTGCTTCTTTCTTGTCACAGTCTCTCGCGTGAGCTTGATAGTCGTGTGAGCTAAAATGCCGTCGTCTTCGGAGTCCTGAGTTAAAGGTAAACATTTTTAATTGTAACACGGGGGTGGTGATTGTGGGTTGTGTCTTTCACCCCGCCCTTTTCCAGAAAAGAAAATCGGTCTCAAAAAATTCTTTCTTTAAATAAGCCCGTCGTTCTCGGGATAAGAAAAAAAAAAAGAACTTACCCTACTATTGAGAACGAAAATACACGTTTTCGGTACATTTAGAACAGATTTTTATATGAGTGTAATGGTAATTTCTATTTAAAGCCGTGATTTATACATATGTATGTGCCTTACTTAAAATATGCAGGCGCGCACTTTGCGGGCGAAAAGTATTTTTCGTTCGATCGACTTCATACCCGGCTAAGCAAAGTATACGAAATTTTTGCGAAATTCGCTAACAAGAAAAATTACCATGAAATTTTTGTATGGTATTAACTTGTTTCAACAGATTGACGACATGGGATAGGAGCTCATAATTCTGCCGGCGTCGCAGCCGAAACACGTATAGAGAGAGAGAATACGTGTGTTACAATGCGCATGTTTGGCTTTTTGTTCTCTCACGAGTCTTTGTTAGTTTGCTTGTCGCTCAGGCTGAAATGTCAACATATTTATTTCGTGTTTCGCTGCTACACACACAAGCTCAAAGCTTGATTCTGTGAGTTTGGACACCACTGTTTTAAAGCTAAGTTTGTTTGTTTTCCCAATATTTAATAGAATATGATATTTCATGAACAAACTTTTAATTTGAGTTGTTTTGAATAAGACTTAGCTTGAAAGGGCCAAATATATATTAAATATATTTTGCATTGTTATTAAACAAGCGATAAAACTTCTTTAAAAACGAGAAGGCCAAACTAACTTCGTCTGTGCCGAAGTTTTTATACCCTTGCAAATGCTGTTTTTGAAATGTCAGAGTTTAAGAACGCTTACATAAAAATCTAAAAAATTTTTAACTAAAACTCATTTTCCGACAGATAAACATCTGATTTCGACCAAATTTTGCGAATCTTTTTGAAAACATATCAAATTAACAATCGCGGAGATTAAGAAAGATAAAATTGAAAACAGAAAAGTTTTTCTCACTAAGACTCATTTTCCGACCGATCGGTCCTATGGCAACCATAAGATATAGTCACCCGATGTCGATCAACTTTTTCAAATTAGTTTGAAAGCGTTTAATATTAAGAATCACCGACTTTAAGAACGATTTACTTGAAAACAAAAAGGTTTTTCAACTAAGACCCATTTTCCGACCGATCGGTCCTATGGCAGCTATAAGATATAGTCATCCGATTTTGACAAAAATTTGCAAATCTGTTTGAAAGCGTATAATATTTATTATCGCCCAGTTTTATGACGCTAGCATTGAAAACAAAAAATTTGTTTCTACTAAGACCCATTTTCCGACCTATTGTTCCTATGACAGCTATAAGATATTATCATCCGATCTTGACCAAAATTTGCAAATCTGTTTGAAAGCATATATTAACAATGGCCGAGTTTAAGGCCGCTAACTTTGAAAACAAAAAAGTTTTTCTAACTAAGACCCATTTTTTGACCGATGGTTCCTATGGCAGCTATAAGATATAGTCATCCGATCCGGTCGGTTCCGACATATTTGCAGCGTGCAGTAAAAAGAAGACTCTGTGCAAAATTTCAGCTCGTTAGCTATAAAACTGAGAGACTAGTTTGCGTAGAAACAGACGGACAGACAGACGGACAGACAGACGGACAGACAGACGGACAGACAGACGGACAGACAGACAGACAGACAGACGGACGGACAAAGCTCAATCGACTCAGCTCGTCGCCCTGATCAAGAATATATATAGTTTATGGGGTCGGAAATGAATATTTCTATGCGTTGCAAACTTCTGGGCAAAATTATAATACCCTTTGCAAGGGTATAATAAAACTAAAGTAATTTTCGGAACCATTATTTCCGGTAATTTTGGGATAAGGAACTAATTCTGAGCAGTACCGATGAATTAAAAGGATTTCCCCATCTCTAGCCTGACTTAGTTACAAGAGCTCAAGATGCTGTAAAAGATATAGGTTTTTTTTTAGAAACTGAGACTGAGTATAAAAAAATACAAATCGGATACGTTTTACTCGTTTTCAATATGAATGAAAAAGCAATTTGTTTCTTCGGGATCTAAAAAGCTCGCACCGTGACCAAAACTAGTTTAAACCACAAAGAACAATTATTAACATTTATTAAGGGTATTCACTAAACCTTTAAAAGTATTCAGTCTTAAGTCGTAAACTACAACAAAATTACCTGAAGAGGCTTCAAAAGTTGCTTACATTTTGTATCTTAAATTGAAGACAACGATTGTCAATACCCTTAATAAGACTTTCATAAGCACTGTCTGTGCCTCGTCGTGTATCTGTCAGTAAGTTGCTTTCAATTCAATGGAATGTGTTTTGATTTTCAGTTTCTTATTCATAGTTTTGAATTAAAAAAACTTGGCACTTGTAGTCCTTGAAATTCGATTTATAATTTTGCACACCTCAACATACACATAGACATTAACCTGCGCATGTGCACACACAAACACACTTACCAGACACAAGATACATTTGAGCTATGCAAAACAAGTTTTGAGTTACTGGCCTGCAGCTGCCTGAAGTGGACTTTTTATTTTGTCTTAACATTATTATTATTATTATTATTATTTCTTATTGTTGTTGCTGCTGCTGCTGCTGTTGTTGAAGCTGGTCTTTGATTTATGGCCAAGCGGGGGAGCAATCGCTTAAATGAATATCATTTCTTGGCTTCCGCCATTACAAAATCCATCAGAAAAAGTGCAGAAAATTGCAGCTGGCAGCTTAAGAAGAAAGAAACAACGATTCAGACTTAGATACTTTTAGGTCTTTTCAAGAGACAGGTGCCTAGACGTTTAAAAAACTTGCCTTAAGCACGTGAGGGGAATGAAGAAGTTGGTTGTCTTTTACATATGCCAAACATGCTTCAACGTTTTCAGAATTAACCATCAATTTAAGAGGCTTAAGACTCGGTTCCATTAATATGCAAAAGGAGAGGCGCCTTAAGACATACCCATATATCGATATGCCATTGGTGACATATGACCAAAGAAGCCCAAAGAAGCACTTCTTTTGGTTAATTCTGTTGAGTTGCTGACTTGCATTTGTAAGTGGCACTCGCGCGCGCAAAATCGCACTAAACATCGCGTGTCTCCTCCCCCCTGTCTATCCCTGCTCGGTTAGAGCTTTCCCTAGGGAAAGACTAAGACGGGACCTGAGAAGATCTCTGCGTGCTTTGAGCAGATTAAGTTTTTGTTTTAATAAAATGCAAATTTTTTAAACTCAGAGTGCTCACTGTAGCCAGGTCCCCAGCGAAGGCTGGCAACAACCAAAGACAAAACCAAGACAACGAAGACGACGACGAAGACGACGACATTTACATACATAAAATAGCGATTTCAATTTGAAAAGGCCAAACAGGTAAACAAGCCCTGAGTTTTGTGATTGAAAGGCAAATCAGTTAACCAAATCCGCTATGAACATGGTGGATGGTAATAGAAGATGGTAGACAAAAGACGGATTATTGAACTTAAAAAAAAGACTGAAAACTAAGATTCTTTGTACACTTCCTAGCGGAGAATTGGTTATGCCAACAGGTGCAAGTGATTCTGCCAGAAACAGTCAGTCAATTGGCTCATACTGTCCCTAGTTACCCACTTACTCACTGACCCAGTTCGTATTTCGTTTATTGTTTCTACAGTTTCCAGCATCCACTTACCCAACATTTCGCACACCCGAGTCCCACATTTTCGTTGGTCAATTGAAACCTAATTACATGACTTAAATGATTTGGCAAATCTGACTCAACCGCAACCATTTGGGCTAAACTACAGCTGTGTGTGTGCTGCTGTTTAAGGGCTAATGGAAATTAAAGAGCGTGACTTATTAACATGCAGCTTGTTTGTTCAATTAAATACTCATACAATTTTATATAAGTTTAGTTGGAAAAACTCGTGAAAAATAACAAAAATTAATACTGACCCACTGTTTGGCCGGCAACTTCCGCTTTGCCGGCTTTTCCGCTTATTAAACATTTTGTTGTTTATGAATGCAATGACAACAGAAAAAAATACACATTAAAAGCTATTAAAAATTGTCACAAAAGTGCAGTCAACTTGTTTTTTTTATATATTTTTTATTATGGGTGGCCAAAAGCCTGAATCTAAATGAATTGTATATTGTGTGTGTGTGGTCGAGAACAAAAACAAGAACCAAAAGCAAGCTCCAAGAAGAGAAATGGTAAAATAAAAACATAACAAAAGATTTAGGAAGTAAAACTACAATTACCAAATAGGTTCATTGGTCTGAGTGGCACTTTACCATTAGATCTACGATTATTAGGTAATTCGAATTCTGTTATAATTTTTGTATGTAATTAAAACTTGCAAGCGAAATTACAAAACATTTTTTTGTAATTGCCAAAAAATTAAGTTTAAGAACTCTTAGAACCGATTCGATTCAGGTTTTGGTTTTGAAGAGGACAATTCAAAATTAATCTTACGTGATCTTCTTTTTCTTCTTTGAATCCTTATTCCCGCGAGAAACATAGCAATTCAACCACTTCTCCTCGCTACCGAACTTTAGTGTACGTCGTTGCTGCCCTGACTCTTCACTCTTAAGTGTTTGCCAATACTTTATCTTCATTTTAAGCCTCCAAATTTTTAAATTTGTTCTATATTAACCAATTTTTTCTCTGGAACCGATGCATTTGACCAGTGGCGTAGAGTGATGTTCTGCCGCCGGGGCCGCCCCAACTTATGTACCTATAATTTTAGTATCTATGATAAGTTGGGGACAGAAAATTTGATTCATGTATCTGCTTCCTTTAGTATTTCAGAACACAAAACGAAGAAGTGAAGCTTACATTACAATTGCCATCTATAAAATTTTCATGATAATCTAAACTCATTGTAAAATGTAGCGCATATCTCTAATTGGTGGACCTTTCGATCTTCACCATCTATATATTTAAATTTAGTATTTTCTGCCAATTTTTTAGAACTTTTAATCTTCACCATCCGTCTGATGATAATCTAAACACAATATGAAATTGATTAAATTTCTCCCATTTACCTGTCTGAATGACAATCTAAACTCGTATAAGAATTTTGTAAATTTCGCGATTTTTTTTTTAAACTGATTAGCCTACACCTCCTGTTTACACGTCTTCAATCGCCAACTATGAAATCTATCAAGAGAATCTAGACTCATTATACAATTTTTCACCGTTTATAGAGATTATCTGGACAGTTTAATCTACACCGCATATAATCTAAGCTCATTATGAAATTTTTACCTTTTGCAAATTTTCGCTTTTTTTTTTGACCGATTGACCTTAACATCCTATTTACCCGTCTACAGCTGTCATCCAATCTTCTGAATAATATAAACTCATATAAAAAATTTGAAATTTTCTTGATCTTTTGGACCATTGAAATATGTTTTAATGGGTATTCTGCTGTTCGGAGCGGAGACGAATCCAACAAATCAGAGATCAATAAAATCGGTCCAGCCGTTCTTGAGTTATAAATGGTGTAACCAACCCGACTTTGTTTTATTATATACATCTGCGGCAAAAATAATAGCACCATGACATACATTTTTCTTTATTGATCATTTGTTTAATAACTATTCATATATTTAACTTGTTTAAGGCTTTTATTTTTACTTTAGGCTCTAATTTATCGAAATACAATGCAAGTGTCGTCGATAATAACATGAAATTGAAATATTTACATTAAGAATGTGAACGTTGAACATTTTAGGCGGCAACAAAAATAGCACTACTTCAAAAATAACTTAAGAAAACGAAAAAAAACCGCGAAGTTCTGGAATATTTTTATTCATTTGTATTCTTCATCGATATAGTGTATTAATATTTGGTTGTAAAACCTTTGGCAGCAATGACAGCAGCACAACGTCTCGTCATAGAATTGACCAAATTTTGGCACCTTTCCCGTGGAATACTGCTCCATGATTCTTGAATGATAGCCCAGAGCTCCTGATTATTCCTTGGTTTGTCATTGGAAACATATTTTTTTACATCAGACCAAAGATTCGCTATCGGGTTTAAGTCTGGAGACTGAGCAGGCCAATCCATTAGGTGAAGGGATCTGTCTTGAAACCACTTACGAGCTTTCTTGCTGGTATGTTTAGGGTCGTTATCCTGTTGGAAGACCCACAACAACGGCATTTCGTATTCCGCATAAGGCAGCATCACTGTTTGCAAAATATCGCAATAGACATGTTAATCCATAATACCTTTTATCCAATGTATTGGACCCACTCCGTAATAAGAAAAGCATGCCCAAACCATGATAATCGTTCCACCGTGTTTTATGGTCTTGCAGGTGAAACTCGGGCGGTATTCCGAATTGGGGGGTCGCCGTACATAGGATCGAGATCCTCTTCCTCCAAATAGCACGATTTTGCTTTCATCCGACCATAGGATGTTTCTCCACTTTTCTGCCGGCCAATTCAGGTGCTCTTTGGCAAACTCTATTCTTTTTGCCACATGCTTCGCATTCAAAAGTGGAACTTTTCTCGGACTACGGGCACTTAATTTATAATCTTTTAAGCGATTCCGAACTGTCCTAATGCAAGCCGATATGTTATGCTCCTTCTTTAGCTCAGTAGCCGGCTTAAAGGGGGCCTTCTTGCACTCGCGAACCAGTCTGTTCACCAGCAAATTAGACATTGCGACTTTTCTACCGCGTGTTTCTGGTTTATTTTTATAATTTAAGGCATTACTAATCATTTTATTGCCTTCCTCGATAAGCTTTTTAATGATTTCCCTCTTTTCGTCACTACAATGCTTTCCGCGACCCATAATTAATAATTTTTTTGAACTTAATGATAGTGTGGCGACTCGACTTTGCAATACGACGCATTTACTGTCCGCAGACACAACCACAATCATCATGTCGCCGAACACCTGCAGTCTGTTCCTCGGAATCTCAAAAAATCCGTTATCAGTGCTATTTTTTTTGCCGCTCTGTTTTGCACTTCGTTTGCTGAGATGCCTTATACAAAAAAAAACCGTTAGCAAATTGAGCATTAACACATTACTCTCAGAGAGATCACATGTAAGCCTATACTGTACAACAAAATTATTAAACCAATTACAAAAAAAACAAAAGATGTATTGTATCAAAGAATTTTATATGACGCAGTGCTATTATTTTTGCCGCAACTGTAGATGAAAAATAAGATAAGGGAAGCAAGCCGAAGGCTTCAGACATATCTTTTGCATAACTAAAAGCTCCGACCGTTCATTACCTCTGCTTTTTCAATAATGTCGTCTGCAAAGCTCGTATTTTCTGGACGCTCAATGATATATTAAGGCCATTGCTAAAGGCCTAAGAAACGAAGCAAGGAAAATAACTCCATCGCTACCAGTGGTAGCCAGTGATTTATCATGCGAACCACTCAGGAAAGTTACAGCGTCACGCAAATTTGCGTAATATGGCAAAGTGAATGTTAAAGCGGCTAATCAACTGCTCGCTCCACAGGCACATTCCAATTTAGCGATCCGGCTCGAAGGACCACTATGTATAATATCTTGATTTGTTTACTGAAAACATAAAACAATACAAATTCACAACTATTTCTTTAATGGTTTAGCTTAGGCTACCGCTTTTGGTACGTTTCCGTTGCAAGTTTGTGGAATACTGCACTGCTCACTCCACTGCCACATCCTTAAAGTGTTGTTTATGTTGTAGAATGTATTTCCTACTAAGCGATCCGGCTCAAAGGACCACTATGTATAATATCTTAATTTGCTTACTGAAAACATAAAACAATACAAATGCACAACAATTTCTTTAATGGTTTAGTTTAGGCTACCGCTTTTGATACGTTTCCGTTGCAAGTTTGTGGAATACTGCATTGCTCACTCCACTGCCACATCTTTAAAGTGTTGTTTATGTTGTAGAATGTATTTCCTACTAAGCGATCCGGCTCAAAGGACCACTATGTATAATATCTTAATTTGCTTACTGAAAACATAAAACAATACAAATTCACAACTATTTCTTTGATGGTTTAGTCTAGGCTACCGCTTTTGGTACGTTTCCGTTGCAAGTTTGTGGAATACGGCAAGGTGAATGTCTAATGGTTTAAGCTACTGCCACATCTTAATAGTGTTGTTCCGATCCGGCTCAAAGGACCACTATGTATAATATCTTAATTTGGCTTACTGAAAATATTAATCTATACAAATGGATGATAACCTTTTCCATTAAGCTCTAATTTAGGCTACTGTTTTTGTATTTTCTTTGGTATTTTTGATTACTCATTACCCATCGGCACTCCTACCTATTTCTTGAACTTTTTTTTCATTGCTGTTTAGTTTTTCAATGAGCGACGTGACATACTAAGTACATTAACTTTTGTATTTATGTTAGCTCTTTAGCACCTTTGAGTGAGTGCAGTGTCTCCCCTTTTTTTTTTAAACACTTTTACCTTCTGGCTACCGCTCCCCTTTCCCGGATCTCCTTTCCTTGGTAACTCTATACACTTGACAAGTGTTAATTGTGACAGACAATACAATATCGAAACAAAACGCAATACGATGCCCCATTATTTTTGGGACAATCATCAATTGTTAAATAGTACCCAAAATTGTGATAATTGCTGTTCATGTGCAAAATTGTCCGTCTACTGCAGAAGTATCACGCATATGTATGTTGCATATGGCGTCACTTAATTTTGCGTTTCGTCAGCAGTTGGCCGCAACATTAGAGCTCTCGAGCTGGGTCAGCGCAAAATGCAAGTTTGAGAATTAGCTTACAAAACAAAAAACGCTGCATTGACACTCTTGGGTAGTGGGCACGAGCATCTGGACCGGTTTCGGGCGAAACTTTCAAGCCGCTGCCCAAATGAGGTCGAGACCAAAAGCGAAAGTCCCACCAACAAGTTCTGCGGACGGGTCACTTTCGATGCTGTCTTAGGGTGTGTGCCAAAAAAAATACGCTGAACCTGTCGCAGCTGTTATCGGTTGTCCGAAAAAAGCGCGTGTCGTCCGGCCTGAAGTCCGAGTTCGTCTTGGAGTTCAAACGGCTTGCCTTGCACTTCCACTTCCGTTCCCATTCCTATTTAAGTGTTGACTCACCTGAGGGTTGGCCAACCTTATCGCGTCCAGAGAGTAATTGAATTCGATTTGGTAGTCAAGTTGTTGAACTGCATCATGGCAAAACCTTGACCGGGCTCCCGTCTATCAGACCGAGTGCGAGTACTAACCAGATTCTATTGCAGGCGTCTAAACTTATAAGAGGAGTGCCACCACCATGATTAAGTTCCGGTACAAGCGCAAAGAGCCCACAAATGTGGTGGCTGCCACCACGTCTTCATCATCATCATCATCATCAGACACGTCTGGACCAGCGGCGTCGTCGCCACAGCATGCACAATTGCAGCAGCTGATAAGCAACAATGGCACCCTACCCCGCAGTAGTCCACGGAAACTAATGCTAGACGCCCAGGAGGGGGGTCACAAATCAGCCACCTTGACGCGTCAAAGCAAACAGAAGTCGTCGGTCAGTGCTTTGGCCAAGGTGGCCAGCAGCGTGGAGTTGGCTGTGCTGGGCTACAATCAGAATGTGTCCAATGGCTTGGATGGCACCGCCGAACGGGATCGCTGCATCAATGCAGTTATTGTAAGACACCAGTTTGCAATGCCTTAGACTAACGCTTAGAATGTACAGGAGATTCAATGTCCGCAGTTACTAATTTGCCGCACTCTTCCGTTGACTTTTATAGGAACTCTTCCAGCAGCTGCAGACTAGCTCGGAGCCGGCCCTGTGTCCAGAACCCTTGCGACGTGCCTTGGCTAGTGGTCCCTTGGCTGGACGACGATTTCCTTTGGGCTGTTTGGGTGATGCTGCCGAATGTTTTGAATTGCTGTTACATCGTGTGCACTCGCACATATCACCCGATGATGGCGATTCGTGTGAATCGCAGGCTTGTATAGCCCATCGTCGTTTTGCCATGCGCGTCATCGAGCAGAGTGTATGCAAATGTGGCGCCAACTCAGAGCAGTTGCCCTTCACGCAGGTGAGTTGTACTTAGGAACCGATCCTTCAACAATTTTTCAAAGTAAGACCAACGGATAATGTTGGCACTGTCGCTTCTTTTCAATTCCTTTACCAAGACCCACTTGACATGTAATACCAAAATGGTAGACTCTGCTTGACATTGCTATTGCCTGGAATGTGCCAATTGTATCAATGATCTCAGCCATTCAATTGGTAGTGGCGTGGGCCAAGCAATAGACTTTATGGAACACCTGCAAGCTTAGCAAAGTGTGCAGGCCAAAGTTATGCAAATGTACCCGTATTTGCGGTGCTGTGCTGTTCTGGTCAGGAACAGTTAGCCATTGATCTGACCAAACGTGTTTTTCTATCTCGAGATTAAGTCAGAGACAAGCTGCCTGACCAGTTCCAAGAGACGCCCACCTACCTGCCTAGCATAAGACCCTTAAAAGGGGGCCCGACTTCCGTTTGACTAATTAAAAATTTGTATTTTTTTTGTAGATGGTGCACTATGTGTCCGCCTCGGCGTTGACAGCGCAAAAGAGTCTGGCCATGCAGAGCCATCAGCAGCTGAGTTTTGGCCAATTGTTGCGTGCCGCTGGAAATATGGGTGACATACGAGATTGCCCGGTAAGTCACAATTGAGGCTGCTTAGTTAACCGACTGACTTTGCCCTTCCTTTTTTATGCAGAATACCTGCGGTGCCAAAATTGGTATATGCCGAGCCCTGCTCAATCGTCCCGATGTGGTGTCCATAGGCATTGTTTGGGACTCGGAGCGTCCGGCGGCTGATCAGGTGCATGCCGTACTCAAGGCGGTGGGCACTAGCCTACGCCTGGCCGATGTGTTCCATCAGGTCAGCGAGCAGCGTTGGGCTCAACAGGCGCAGCACGAACTGGTGGGCATCGTGTCCTACTATGGCAAGCACTATACCACCTTCTTCTTCCATACCAAACTCAAAGTTTGGGTTTACTTCGACGATGCCAATGTCAAGGAGGTGGGACCCAGTTGGGAAGGTGTGGTGGATAAATGCAGTCGCGGACGCTATCAACCGCTGCTTCTGCTGTATGCCATACCCCAGCCACCCAGTTCAGCGGTGGACTTGCCCAGCTCCACGGTGGTCCGTCGTGCGATCACCCCAAGTCCCGAGAAGCCCAGTTTGGGTAATACACGTCGTGCGATTACACCCACGCCCTTACGTACGCCCCCCACCAATGACTACCAGAATCTTAGCGTCATACAAAAGAACATCAATCAGGTGGCCGGCACGGGAAGCGATGAGACAGACGCCTATATCAGTCGCAAGACGGTGGAGCATGTGCTCAGTGCTCAGTACCAGAATTTGAGTGTGATACAGGACAAGATTGCCGAGAATCGCAAGCCCTTCGAGGCCATGCTGAGTGCTCAAATGGCGCGTCGGCAGCATCTACAGCTGCAGCGTAGCCACAGTGCTGAGTCCAGTAGCTCCCCGCCCAGCGATGGCCTGACCATGCCCGAGCATTTGAATCAGCCTCGACGTCGGGACTCGGGCAACTGGTCGGGGGATCGGAATAGCGCCAGCTCGGCCAGCTCTACCACTTTGGATAATCCCTATTTGTATATGGTGGCCAAGCGGGGCGGTGTGGCTGCAGTACCACAGAGTCCCACACGCCAGGGCTTGCCCTATGACCCGGGCTATGATTCCTTTTCCTTAAGCTCCACCGATTCCTATCCGCCCAAGCATGCGCTTAACTCGCAGCTAGCCAAGATACCTGAAACTTCGGCCGGCAAGGGAGTGATGATGGGAAATAATCAGGGGTTGGCCCTGTCGGGTGACTGTGAGAAGCTATGCCATGAAGCGGATCAACTGCTGGAGAAGTCGCGTCTGGTGGAGGAATCGCACGATCTGGAAACGGCGTTGGTATTGTGCAATGCTGCCGCGGGCAGAGCCCGAGCAGCCATGGATGCACCCTACAGTAATCCCCATACCATGACCTTTGCACGCATGAAGCACAATACTTGCGTGATGCGAGCACGCAGTCTACATCGCCGCATACTGGTGGAGAAGGGAGCCGAGTCGGAGGCCATGCCCGAGCTGAAGCATATGCGAGAGGGCAGCACCAGCAGTGTCAAGCACGTGCGACAGAACAGCAAGGATCGTACCCTGGAGAAAGAGGCAACCAACTCCTCGGCAGTGGCCAAGAATATAGAGATCTATGCCACCCTACCCAAGAGAAAGAGTCCTCTCAAGGCGTTGGTTACGGATGAGAATGCCATAGAATTTGAGCAACAGGTAACCCCCAAGCCGGAGCGTGAGAGCCGCTCTCTGTTTGGTGGTCGCAAGGATAAGGAAAAGGATAAGCGCAGTCGCAGCGAGGATCGGCATAAGCTAACGCGCGAGTTCTCTCTCACCGAAACGCTGTTGGTCAATGCCAAGGATACGCTGAAGAAGCACAAGGAAGATAAGGATGAGAAGAAGGAGAAGGATAAGAGTGGCAAGAAACAGCATAAGATCAGACGCAAGCTGCTAATGGGGGGCCTTATTAGACGCAAGAATCGTTCCATGCCCGATCTCACGGAAGCCGGAGATGATGCCCCCGCCACGGGAGTTAAGCTGCAAATGCCCAACTCGGCTTTGATCAGCAGTTCAGTGGACGACAGCGGCTTGGGCCTGAGCAAACATAATCAGGGTATGCTGGGACTAAGTGGCTACATCTCCGAGGGTCACTTTGATATGAGTAATGGAGCAGCGGGCGCAGGAGCTGTAGCGGGAGCCAATCCCAATCTGGAGCGAAGCAAACTGATGCGCAAATCATTCCACGGCAGTGGCCGCCAACTGACCATGGTGCCCAAGGTGGCTCCCCCGCCACCCATGCGCACCAGCTCGACGCTGACGCCTCAGCAACAGTTCCATCACGAGGCCAATCTGTCCAACATCTCAGCCATGAGCTCGAATACCTCCATAAGTGAGGATTCCTGTCAGACGATTATCACCACCTGTGCTCAAGTGCATTCCGAGCAGAGCCCTCTGAAGGATCTGCAGCTAATGGCAGATGAACTAGAACCGCCCCTGCCACCACCGGCTGTGCTGGAACTACCACCCTACCCCAGTCCACCGCACTCGGTATGTCATTCGCGGCAGGCCAGTGAGGATTTCCCGCCACCACCACCTCCGGAAATCGATCTGGAGCCCCTCAATCAGCAGTTAAGCCAATTGCAGGCCTTGGAGGCGGCCAGCAAACATCAACGCCAGCAACTGGAGGCCTTGGAGGGCACCACCAGCATTTTGGCTCAACTGCAACAGCGCCAGCATTTGCTTAAAAAGCGCCAGGAACAGGCCACCTCACCCCAGGATCTCAGAGCCTTGCAACGCAAACTGGAGACTTCGTCGCCAAGTAGTGTGCGAGATTTGGCTCATCGTTTCGAGCAGACGGCCAGCATACGGGCCTACAACTCACAGGAGCTGTTGAGTCAACCCGCACAATTGCGCACGCAGATGAATGGCTTGCCCAGCTCCAAAATGGATGCGGATGAGGTAGATGGAGCACCGCTACCACGCAGTCAGCAACAGCCACAGCAGCTGATCATGACCAAGCCCAAGTACGAGATGTCACAAAATCAGATAGCCGAGGAAATACGTGAGGTGGAAATGCTTAACTCCATGGTGCAGCAAACTCTCAATCAGAATTTACCGGTCAAGAGGGTGAAGAAGAAGAGTGTCTCATTTTGTGATCAGGTCATACTGGTGGCCACCGCGGGTAATGAAGAAGACGATGACTTCATACCTAATCCCATACTGGAGAGAGTATTGAGAACAGCCCAGCATCCGAATGAGAAGGTGACGGCACAAATGATCCAACAACAGCAGCAGAATATGCTGAGATTGCAGACAGAGGCTCAGCCCAGACAGCAGCAGCAGCAGCAGCAGCAGCTACAGCAGCAACCCTCGCCCATGTTGGGCCGACCCATTGCCAGCGATATGCAGCGTTATGTGCAGAGAATGCAGCAACAGCAGCAAATGGTGCAACAGCAACAGGAATTGTACAGACAGCAGCAACAGCAGCAGCAGCAGGCACGCACCAGCATGAATGGCCTGGCACCGCAGCAACATCTACAAATGCAGCAGCAACAGCAGCAGCAGCAACAACATCAGCTAGATAGTCAGTACACCACCATGTCCCGTCCTTTGCAACATGCCACACATCTAATGCCAGCATCCAGCTACTCCCTGCAATTGCAAAAACAGCAGCAGCAGCTTCAACTGCAACAACAACAGCAGCAGCAACAGCAGCAGCAACTCAGCCTGGCCTATTTTAGCAACGGCTCAGTGGGCACAGAACCTGCCTTGCCCTCACCCTATCAGCGTGTGCCTCTGCCACATGGCTATCCTCCTGGCGCCAGCTATTATCCCCTGCAGCAGCAGCAGCAGCAACAGCTTTTGCTGCAGGGCAAGCCAGCTGCCAAGAAGGTCAGCTTTGAGCCCGGCACCAAAGGTGAAGCTGATAGCCTACCGCCCCCACCACCTCCGCCGCAAACCAAGTTAAGTCTACAAAACGGCCTTCCGGAACCATCGGCGCTTCCCCCCAGCAATACCACTGCCATACCCACCCGCGTCTACAATAATGCCATAGTCAAGGCCTCGGCCAAGGCTGTGGAGTGTAATCTATGCCGCAAACGTCATGTCATAGCACCCGCTGTCTACTGCACCAATTGCGAATATTATCTACAGATGCTCAACCAGCGCAGATGATTCAAATTTAAGCCACAAGGAAACAGTTAATCTCAAACATGCTGCCACATTTGCCAGAAGAGGGAAAAGGAGGATGTACATACTTAACTAGAGGAAGTACCTAGCATTTAAGGGAAGCCGGCGAGTGGGCAACAGTACCTTCTATGGTTTTACATGAGAAGTGCCACAACTGTTCCCACTCTGCCACCCACATCGCTTACAAGCATATATACTCATCCATAATATATATACTTAACTATCGCCACAAGCATTCCTAACCAACCCACAAACCACTCCCTTGCTTCCATTTACATGTACTTACACGTAGGACATTTATTTTATAAGCCAATTTTTTTTACAATTCATTTTTTTTGTATTTTTTTTTTTATTGTATGTGTGAAGTTTTGAGCTTCCCGATTGTGCGAGCTGTTGTCGAACGACACTCGTTGGACTACTTAATTTTTTTTATCTACTCACTAAGCATTTATTTTCGTAATATTCTTTTTATACGCATTTGTATTTATTAGTATTTACCTACATATAATTTACCTGTATTTTTATATTGTATTTTAAAATTGATTTTTTTTTTCAAAACACGATTTTTCCTTTACAGAAAACTCGAAATGCACAAAAAAGAAACCTGAAAAGAGATGAGAAGCATCCAACACAAAACAATGGTAAAGATTTTTAAATAAATAAATAAATTTACAATAAAAAAAAAAAAAACAACAAAATATATGTATGTTTATTTTGGGGGGAGGACGAGATTAGAGTGTTCTGTGTTACGTCGCTGTTTCTGTTCCTTGATCATTCCCCAGGCCCGCAGCGCGCACAATAACCATTACAACGGACACCTCACAAGTCAACAAAACGGCTACAATTCAAACTACTACTACTATCAAACATCTTAAACATTCAAACGAAACGGGTAAGACACGGACGGGTTAATAACCGCCATCTGGCGGAATGTGATGGTCAACTGACCCTTCCCTCCACACAGCGACTGATTGTTACTGTATCTAGTCTGCTGCTCTAATACTGAAGCGTCGCGGTCGGCTCAATCCAGGCTGTTGGTAGTCTCCACCCCCCCTTTCATCAAAATTTACTCAGCCATCTCGGTAAACATTATATTTACACTAGTTTACAGCCAAAAAGACCCATTTCTACTGAAACTATTTTCAGTTTTTTTATAAATTGCCCTATCAAATACAAAAAAAAACAGAATTAAAAATCTTTACCCCCTTAATTGGTAAGTTTTGTGTGGAAATAATTATTCTTCTCAATATATTAATTGTACAATTTACTTTTGAAATTGTGGATAAAATTTTAAAAGCCTCAATTACATTTCTACCAGCGACATAGAGCAGATTGTTCCGGAGAGATAAGTGTAATAATAATTGTAATATGTATTATAAAAATATTGCTTTGAGATTATACAAATAAAGTATTGGTACTACAATAATACCCATTTGATATTTTAAAAATATATCTTTGATACTTAAACCATGTCCTACAGGTATATTGAGAATATAGCTTTGATACCTTAAAAATATATCATTGATATTAACCAATACCAAAATGTTGATCTGAAAAAATATCAATTTGATATGTTCGAAATGTAAAAGTGATCTATTCGATCATCTGGGTATTTTTCAGATGAAGGTCGATTTGATACTACAAAATACCAGATTGATACTAAAAATCATGATCTTTTTTTTCTGTGGGAGAGTAGTCCTCCCTGAGGGCATCCTCTAGTTGTGGTTACTGTGATGGATTTTCCACCTTCCACTACAGAGGCTTCTCTGCATCGTAGAAGTGAGTCCATCCATCTGCCTATTGTTGGGTTTATTGCTCTTCTGATTAGAGCATTGTTGACAGCACTATGGGATGTGTTGTCAAAATCTATATTTCCAATCGTTTGCAAGCCTTTTTCCAGTCGTATTTCTATAAATCATGTTTCGAGCATATCCATGAGTCATTTCCGAGTATTCTTTAAGTCGGACATGAAAATCAATCTTTTTAATCTTCAAAAGAGCTTATAAAGTACTCATCAGGATGATTCTTGTTAAAATGATCTTCCAAATGCATTTGCTTCCCCCTTCGCAATATGGATTGGATTTCTAAAAAGCATTATTAGTTATCAACTCAAGCTATTCTGTACTATACTATAAAAAAGTTTTTTTTTCGGTCTTATTATTGAGAAAACTAGAAAAGATCTTAAGAAATTGACTTAAAAGATTGTTTGAACCGAAACATTTTTTTTGTATACAGGGGGTTCGGTTTGGGTTCAGGTTCGTGGGCTCATATATTTGAAAGGTTCGGGTCATGGTCCAGTTCAAAGAACCCGGAAAACGCGAAGCGAACCGGTTCTTTAGGGTTCGGTTCAGTACCGACTTGCAGTCATGATTCAAAATGATATATTTTCGCTAAAAATAATTGTAGAATTCTTTGGGAACAACACGATGTGATGCAATGGCCACCTCAGTTCCCAGATCTTAAACCGATAGAGAACTTATGGGGATATGTAAAACGGGTTGTGGCAACTGCAAATCCTTCAAACAAAGCACAGCTTTGGCAAGTGGTTCAGGAAGCATGGTCTTAAATTCCCTTGAAACGTTGTTAGGACCTTATCGATTCGAGCCGTTATAAAAAATAATATATACCGTATACCGAAAAGAACCGATTAAAACTCAGAACCAGAACCGGAACTGGAACCCAAACTCGTAGTTTTTTGTATACCGGTATTCGAGAACCTTAGCATTGAACAAAGAACCTTAGCATTGTACCGGTACAGTTTCGGTTCTGAGCGTAACAACTAGACTGCACAGTGAGCACTTAATTTTGAGAAAGGTTTCCAGGCATATTATCGGACCCAGATTATAATACCACAAAATTACCTGGGTAACTATTTTTGCGGATATTTATTTAAGAATTTGATCCATGTCTGTTTAAGTCCAACTAAGTGTGGAAATAAGCTCTGACTCTTTATCTGAAATGGGAAACGAAGTCGAGTCATATTTCTCGCACTTGCAGCAACATTATCATACCTCAAAATAATCGATTTTGTATTCTCTATGGAAAATACATCTTTTTGTTTATATTCAATCCAATTCGAAAATATAACGTCGTAACGAAATCGTCTGTAGAATAACTAAGATAAGTTGCTATTGTTGGATCATGAAAATGAACCTGTAAAATGAAATAACATATTTCCAGAGAATAAACTATATCAATATGAAAATTGTACACAATATAGAACACAATATGGCGAATATTTTTGCATCATAAACTCAAAATTCATGATACTTCTTGTTTTTTAAACCAATGTGTTATCCTTTTTAACTTCCAATTCCACGTTTTGCTGACGGGGCGCACTTGATCTGATCCTGTTGCCAACCGAAAACTCTAAAGAATAGAAGTGTTAATCTTATGCTCTGTTCAATTACTATTTTTTGTGCAATTTGTTTCCCATTTTATATTCAGTTGTTATTCGTTTTGATCAGTGCGAAGTGAGTAGACTGATAATCGAGTTGAGAGAGAAAGCCGCTAACGACAAGTGACAATTAACAGGATGGCAAAGTTGGTTTTTTAAATTTTAATTTCTATACGATCCCTATAAGATTCTGTACACTTCTCCATTTCAAAAGAGATGCCTTCAACTTATACATAGGGTTTAGTGGAATTTAAGTGTACTTTCGAATGGCATAAAACATAATTTAATAATAGTTTTTTGTTGTGATATAATTGATCACTACAAAAAATGGAAGTAACTTTGTGTTTTCGTAATTTTTAGCGTGGCAAATTCATGGGATTTTTAAGTTAAGAAATAGCATTTTACGATAGTTTCAAAGAGAGTCAAAACAAAAGTAAAGGTTCCCCACAAAACGCGTCTAAAAAGGGTCAAAATAGACACTTTTTGCAACTTTAAGATTAGTACGGAGATACTTGCGAAATATGTGCGATATCTCGGCAGATTATTTCGCCGACAGCAAGTGCGAAATACGGCGCGAAATCTATAGTTATCTTGTTTAACGGCGAATAGTTATGGTGGCCTCAAATGATACAATAGTTACTACAATAGCTTTCTGTAAGAAGCGGTAGTGAAGGCACCTAGGGTTCAAAGAAGTTTGGTTAATACTTTTTTGCAAATAATTAAATGGTTTTTAAATCCATCGTGACCTTTATTTTTAATAGGCAAATGGTGCTCTATGGACACAACTAGGGAAGGGGCTGAATCGACTGTTTGGGCAATGGCATCTCGTTATTATGTACTTCTAATGCAACGGCATAGATTTGGAGATGTAGTCTACGACTTGCGGCGACAAAGAAGCCCTATGTCCGACCATTGCAAAGTTGTGCAGCTCATTTGTTCGACATACAGAATCGCCTTCGCCCACAAATGAGTCAGTTAGAAGTGGGCTAAAGTTCCTCATCATCAGCCATCTCGTACAAGGAGCTATAGGTTCTGTTAAAGAGAATTAACGCCGACAAATCTGGCAAGAAAGACATATGGTGAGCTGATCCCCACTCCACATCGCTGCGTTCCTGAGATGCGATGGGTACGCAACCATCGCTTCCACTCTTGGCGTGCTTTGCACGCCGGCAGCGTAAGCTGTGCTTTAACGAAGCCCAAGCCGCATTGAAATGTTCTCCTAGAAAAAACAAGCAATTGTGAATTACATAATCAAACTCAATAATTATTATATTTACCATCCTTTTCAAGGGCAGCACCTTTACTTTCCCAGATGATTTTTGTCAAGCCGCTATCATAATGCTGCCACAGCACAATTTTCTCTTTTATTACATCAATTAGGGCCGCCATCTCCTCCAATGATAAGTTGCCCATTTATTATTCATTTTTAAACACCGCGTCAAACACTTGTATGTATTTGTGGACACACCGTCACACACTTGTGTGGCGTGACAACGAAAAATATGGTTTACATATATCTCACACCTTCGAAAAAATCACACATCCCGTGACTATCGGGCGACTATCAGCGCTGTGATATTGATATGACTATTTCGCGTGCGAGCTCCAGACCAACTCACGAAATAGCAACCTGCGAAATCCGTGCAAAATCATTTTTTTTTTATGTGGCGTTTTTCATTTCGCGCGTATTTCGTGGATATCTCCGTACCAAGCTTTAAGCTTAAATTACTAAAAATCTCGACGTAATGGACCATTTCTGAAGACAGAGTCGAGTTTAGCAAATGAAAATCATCTAGGATCACCACCAACCCTTCAATATAAAAAGTCTAATTTTGTTGCCTTTTGTAATTAACTTTAACATTTTTACATGTACAATTTGAGTACGTTGAGTGTACCATATTATATAAACTGTATAAGACCCAAATTCTTACTTAGCAGCTTGCTGTAACTGTTTTTCTTAGCATACTTTATTGCTGCACCCTTTGCATTTTTAGCGGTCAGCCTGTAAGTATGCTTTATTTTAAATAATAAATTCGCAGCTCAGAAAATGCCACACTTTTCTAAACTACATGGTTTACAGCTCGCAAGCATGCCACAGTAAGTTACCAAAATGTTATTCAAGCTTACAATCTCCTAGTGTATACCAAGCAGAGGTGGGTGGCCATCCAGGAAGCTGCCAGCTGCCTGAGCACACTCTCGTTCAAAGAAACGTTTCCGCATACTCGGATAGTCAAGCCGCCATTAAAGCACTTGACTTACATGCCAAAAATACTAAAACGCTTACTGAATGTCGCTTATCTCTGAATGAGATCTAAACCTTACATTGAGTACACACACAAAAAATTTAAAGACAATCTGTCAACACTAGGCAACAAGGTCCAAAATGGAACAAAAATCAAAAATGTTAGCGGTTTGAAATCAAAGGGACGCATAGTTGATTTTAAACGACTTTTATCTTGTTTATACGTTTAAACTGGTAAAATCAACAAGAAAAACTATTAAATTACAAATTTTTAGCCAAAAATGAAAAATGTCGGATGTCCAATTTTTTTTTGTGTGTATGTAAAGCACCTGTGGCACTCCTGCACGTATTATTCTTGTACTCGATTCAGCTCCATCAAGGACGACAGAGAACTTCCTGTCAGTAAGGAAGCTGCACCCCAGATCAAAAAACTGTGGTGGGAGAAGACTCTTTATCTTGCACAGCTATCCTTCATGCCACTCACGTCGGCGAATACTACCACGACGTACTCCTTGGCATGGTACCCTTCAAGGATAAAGTTAGTTACCCTGTTTAACTGTTCTAAACCCAAATTGAAAGGGAGGAATGCGTTATCTGAGCTCATCCAAGGCAAGTATTCTGCTCAGCAGGCACCTTTCAAATATTTTCGACACGAACGAAAGCAAACTGATTGACCGGTACGATTCAAGATCTGAAGGACTCATCCGGGTCTTGTGGATCATAACTGGAACTGGACCTTCTTCCAGGCCTTTGGGATGTATCACAGTCTCATCACTGAGTTGAATATTAATATAAGAGTCTTGCGGTATTTCCGCAAGCTTGTCTTTGCAAGCGCGTAGTTCTAGTTGTATTCGTCGCATCGGTTCACGCTAGAGCTTTTTGGAAAGCTCTTTTCACGCGCTAACACGTGTTTGATTTATTGTTGTTTGTTTTTAGTCGTTCGTGAGTTATAGCGTCGCAAACATGGAGCAAAATAAAGAGAAAATACGGCATATTTTACAGTACTACTACGATAAAGGCAAAAATGCATCTCATGCTGCCAATAAAATTTGTGCAGCTTATGGACCCGATACAGTTTCCATTTCCACCGCACAACGATGGTTTCAACGTTTTCGTTCTGGTGGAGAGGTGATCGAAGATGCGCCACGGTCCGGAAGGCCTGTCGTCGAAAATTGCGATAAAATCGCTGAATTGATCGAAAGAGACCGGCATAGTAGCAGCCGTTATAAACCATTTGAAGAAGCTTGGATTCAAAAAGAAGCTCGATGTACGGGTGCCACACGACTTGCCGCAAAGAAACATTATTGCCCGTATGGATGCATGCGAATCGCTTCTGAATCGCAACAAAATCGACCCGTTTTTGAAGCGGATGGTGACTGGCGATGAAAAGTGGGTCACTTACGACAACGTGAAGCGCAAACGGTCGTGGTCGAAAAGCGGTGAAGCTGCCCAGACGGTGGCCAAGCCTGGATTGACGGCCAGGAAGGTTCTTCTGTGTGTTTGGTGGGATTGGCAGGGAATCATCCACTATGAGCTGCTCCCCTATGGCCAAACGCTCAATTCGGACCTGTACTGCCAACAACTGGACCGCTTGAATGCAGCACTCATGCAGAAGAGGCCATCTTTGATCAACAGAGGCCGAATTGTCTTCCATCAGGACAACGCCAGGCCACACACATCTTTGGTGACGCGCCAGAAGCTCCGGGAGCTCGGATGGGAGGTTCTTTTGCATCCACCGTATAGTCCGGATCTCGCACCAAGTGATTACCATCTATTTCTGTCCATGGCGAACGAGCTTGGTAGTCGGAAGTTGGCCACAAGAGAGTCCTGTGAAAATTGGCTCTCCGAGTTTTTTGCCAATAGGGAAGCGAGCTTCTATAAGAGGGGCATTATGAAGTTGGCATCTCGTTGGGAACTCGTCATCGAACAAAACGGCGCATATTTGACTTAAATCGCATTATTATAACCAATTTTATGAACAATTGAAAATTCAATAAAAAATACCGCAAGACTTTTTTGTTATATTTGTTTAAAGTAGGTTGGCACAACATTACAAATCGCCTCCGGGTATACCTTTTTTCGGAAATGCCCATATCGAAACGTAGAATTCTAGAAAGAAAGAAAAACTATAAGGTATACACTAACTTTGTTAGGAACAGGGCATATTGAAGACCGTTTTTCGTCAGACACTTTCTTGTTTTGTGGTGACATCAATTGCGTTGAGCATTGTCGGCTCCTCCTATGCAGCCGTGAAGTAGCCATTCAAAGTACTTTTAAACTTTTTTGAGCTATTTCGATGACATTCCTAAAAACAGACGCTGAAAATGTATAGAGTTTGGCCCCCAGTTAAAAAACCATTGTGTGGATACACTTTAAAGCACATTCGAATTTATTCAATTTGTCATTTGTTATATTTGTTTATAATTAAACGCCCAAGTCGATTATAATTGATCTCAGTTCTCGGTCCAGACAGAATGCTCTCTCTCTCTCAGCATTTTGAAACGACCATACAATAGTTTTGTTGTTCTCGTAAATCGGCTCAGGCGTATAACGTTTCTATTAATTGTTTAGGCCCTTTTGTGTAAATGCGTATAACGCTTCCACACATAATTAATTTTTTTTTACTTGCTTTGTTTTTTTTTTTTTTATTCTTTTTTCGCCAGGCGTAGAACGTTACGCGCAAGTTTTTGTGTTATTTACTTTTTTTTTTTAATTTAATTTAAGTTAGGGGTTAGTATTGATTAGTTTTTAATTCTTTTTTTTCTTCTTTTTTTCTTTTCTTTTCTTTTTCTTTTTTTTTTCTTTTTTTTTTTTCTTTGAACCGCTTTGAAGGCTGTTTGACAAGTCTTCAGTACCGTTCTACACCAGGCGTTTATTGTTTCATTCTTTTTTTTTACTTGAGTTTCGGAAAACGTTTCAAAATCTTTTTTCTTTTTTTTTTTTTTTTTTTTTGACGCCTTTTCCGAAACCACGATCTTGCAATAGAGTGAGAGTCTTTATGTGAGAGGGTAGTGAAGTTATGATTAGTGTTTTCTTTTATATGTGATATACATGCAAACTGAGTTCTGTAGTGTGTGAGGAGGCGTTGGTGTTGAGGTTAGATTAGAGGGGAATGAATACAACACACAAATACAAATCAATGGAAATGGAAATCAAACAAATAGTATAATAAATCTTCTCTTGTATATTCTTGGCTAAAGGCTTTCGATCAGTCAGGCGTCAGGCCTTGTTTAATGCTTGCATATCGAATTCTAAACAACAAAACTCTTTTGGAGTAAGACTTGGCTAGCAACCCGCACAAGAAGTTCTTTTAAATGATTTTGTAAGTTAATGATACTTTGAAATCGCCTCTGAGACTTGATTTAGGACTTTAAATGACAAACAAAATCAAAATTAAACAAACAAAAACTTGGTCTCTGAGATGATTTCCAAGTCAGTTCTGAACCTCTTTCTCTCATCTGAAATTAGCATAAAAATAGATTAATATACGCTCGTTGTACAGGTAGGTAGTTAGACCCTAGGGGGAACCTCAAGATGGCATGCTTACATAAGTTAAGCATCACTTTTTTTTTTCTTTTGCAAACCACTCATTGGTTATCAACCAAAAAAGCAGTTTTTTTCAGTTTTACTCAGACCGTCTGTACAACAAACGATACAAGTAGATATATACTTTTTTTTTCAATATTCAGTCAAGCTTAAATTACGCAATGTTTTAAAATTCTGTGGTTTTTTTTTCTTTTTTTTTACCATCTTGAGGTTTGATTAAGGTAGAACTCATAGAACTCACCTTTTAAAAGTTATTTATAAGGCTTTGTAGTTTTATCAGCTATAAAACTGAGGCTGTAAATTCACTGAGAAATTAGTTAGGATATAAGTGTGCATATGAAAATATACAAAAAAAAAAATGAACAACTGAAGAGTCCCTTTAGTTAAGAGACGATTTCATTTGCGATGATGTAAGATGAGAGATGTGGGGTGGGAAAGTTTGAAGGAGTCTCATAGGGGTCTTTAGGCAAAGTCTACCAGAGTTTTGAAACTGTTAGAATTTATGCAGTGGCACTTCCTTCGAGAGGAATTTAGCTTCTGGGCTTTGGTTTGGTTTGGTAACATGGATTAGCCAGCGACACGGCTTACTTTCTTACTAACTTGTCACTTTTATCTGATATGGTGAACAAGCAGGCTATGTTCAATAGCCTTTAAGTCTCCTAGCTATCCTTCCAAAAGTGTCTTTATATCTTAAGGGAGCTGTTACGTACAGTCCTGCGACCAAAGTGAGGTCAGCACAATATTTAATTTCACTAGTCCTTTCCATAGCTGGTCCCAATATCTTCACAAAAACACTATCTTCATAATATATATATCAACTCAACCTACAATTCTTAATTGTCCAAATTTTATAGTTACAGTCATCTTCACCAAATCCCAGGAAGTATAGTTCGGCAAAAGCGTAGTGTGCTGCCCTTCTCTGAACAGACTGAGAAACGTCTCGAACTCCCGCCCCCCACTTGCGAGTAAGCAGGACCTCTTCTACTATTTGTTATACACATGAGACTCTTCTGTCTGCCTCCTTCTCATGTGCTCTCTTATTAATTCATGTGTTTTCTATTGCTTTAGCGCTCGTTTTGATGCCATCCTTATATCTGCCGACTCTGTTGGTTCCCTCTCTTTCGTTTTGACGTAGCCTTTCCGCTTTTGAAGCAAACATTTTGCCCAGCGCAAAGAAATTTTCGTTTTCGAGCTTTTTGTAGCCAATATTGCTATCTCTTTCGCTTTCATGCAATGCCAACCCACCCATACCGCTTGCACTTAGACGATTCGTCAGTATGTTGTTACGCATCGGATTCGTGTTCGGTGGTCACGGTATGTGTGTGTGGGAAGGCATCATCCAATGAAGGCAATTTATTTTTTTCGCGCTGGGCCAATTTTTCCTTCAAAAGCGTTTTCATTTAGTTAGGCTTAAGGAACCAGAGATTCGAGATTAAGGCAAAGCTAAGGTTATATAGAAGAGGCTACCTTCTCTCTGCTAGGGGCCAGAGTCGGGCATTTCCCGTCGTGTCTTAAGTTGGCAAACGTCCCAAGACGTTGACAAGCAAAAGACGCCACAAGAAACCTTCCTGGGATTTTGATTGTCACATTTTTCACTTTGAACTACACTTTAAAAAAAAAAAAAAAAAAATCACCTTTTTCTACAGCGCCTCTTGGCCGTGTCGCTGACTCTGGCGTTTGCACTCGACTGATACCCGACTTCAGTTCTGCATTGACGAGGTAGACTCGGTCCCGCGCTGCGTGGCTGGTCTCAGGTAGAAAACGGGTCTCGGCTTGCATCCCCTAAGCCGTCGGACGTTCCGGGGTTCAATTTTTGCCTGCATTTCCCAGGCAGCTGTCTTTTTATAATCTTGTTTTTCGGTACCTTTTCTGTGTCCTTCCTTGGAATTTGCCTGTCGCCTGCCTGTCGTTCTGCCTGCCTGCCTTCTCTTGGCGTCGTCTTCTTATTTTTACCTCATGCTGGCAATGCCTTTGATTGCGTTTCAAGTTCTGCCGCAGACCCGTTTTTCCTTTTTTTTTGGGCTTACAAACACAGCCTTATAGTTATTTTGTGTCACTTTCTGATCACAATTTCCATTTTCTTTAATCAATTAAGCAATTTTTTCTGCAACTGTTGAAAATTTGCCGCGGACACCGCGACCTGCCTTCTCATTGATTTGCAAACGAGTGAGAACGAGAAAGAACGAGGCGAAGACCTCGGCTGGCGATGGCGTTACCAGATAGGGGCCTATCAATTGCAGAGTGTGACCCTATTTAACTGTTAGCTAGTTATTTTTTTAAAGACAATGCCCTTATTTTTTTTACCCACATGTGACTTGGCATCAATCATTTATTACTTATCATTAGAAAACATTTAGAAATTGGGGTCTTGCCACATGCGATCGTGCGCACTAAACACCACTCACGGGCATTTCCGTGTTTTTCTGACCATGTGGCAGCGCTGGCTCTTACTTATGTGGCTTAACAGAGAGTTAACATTTTCATGTTACACATTTCAAATGTAACAGAAAAAAGTGCAGCTACACTTGAATCGTCTCCAGTTTAGCGCCAAATTTGTCAATTGCACATTGGTTCAAATTCCAAATTTTTTTTGCGAATTAAGCAGAGCAGTTTTATATCTGAATGGTACAATTTTAAATGCTAGTAATAGTAAGAAAATATTAAAATCAAACCTGGTGTGAGCCGAACTGGGTTGAACCCGGTATTTCGGCAATTTTTTTAAAATTGCGAATAATTATAAACATACAAAATAATTAAGTATTATTTTTGGAATTATTTTTATAAATTTGTACATGAACAAACGAAATTTGTAAACAAACAATTTTTTTTAAATTTATATGCTAATGTTAAATAATTATCTAAATTAAACATTTTTTTTAATTTAAAATATTTAAAAAAATTTCTTAAATATTTACATTGGTATAATAATATATAAAATATAAGTAGAAATCAAATATTAATAATTAGTATATGGGGTTTAGTGACCTGTTTTTGATTTTAGTCAATGTTACATCTGGCTAGCTCAAGATCTATGGTTGAGTATAATTCTTTATAAACAACACAAATCAACAGTTATTAATTACAACATTTTTAAAATGGCTATTGGGTATGTCCGTAATAAAAAGAATAAAAGCTATTCACCTTCTGAGTTGCTGAAATCGAAGGCACTTTCAAGAAGTTATATGGCCTCTTTATCGAGTTAAATGCAGTTTCTTGAGCCCTATGAATTACTTTTTGAAATTGACGATATTAGAGGATATGACGACAGTAAAAGAGCGTGCATTAAATCTTCTATCCCATTCCTACGCTAATTTTTTCGGTTGTGGTCACGGTTGCCACTTGACAAGATTAGCCTACACCAAAAACAATTCAAAAAAGAGTAATTTTCAATAAAAATTCCCTTAATCATGTTGTATTTACATTTAATAAAATAAAAAATATCTCTTTCACAAAATCGTTAAATTATACATCCATTTCATTTCTTCAGTTTTCTTAACCGTATAAATAAACCCATAAAATATTTCATATATTACTTAATTTCTATGGCAATAAGGCATAACAGCATAACTCGAGTTATGTTAAATTTGAGATTCTAATACTAATGGCTTCCTCGGTTTTAATTCTATATTGTATCCAAATTTCACACATAATCGGATGAGTTAGTTACAAAGATAAAACGGTAAAACTAAACAACATAAGTCTTGAGAAGTCTGTATAGGTAAAACAACAACTTGATCTTATCAAAAAGAGTTATATCAGTATACTTAAAGAAATAACTCTTCCAATCTGTAAAAAATTTCCACTTATGACCAATTTTTTAACATACTCATTAAGGGCCGATTTCTTATCTCCTATATAGCAGCTACTTGCCAGATAAACTTAGAATTTACTCTGTTACTTGTTATTTTATGTGATAGTTAGTGCTTTGTAGAAGCTGTGAAATCGGCACTTAAAGGTAATAATTGCTTCTTAAAAAAAAAACGGAAAACACATTTTTGCTTGTATTCCTTGCTTTGTAGAAGCTGTGAAATCGGCACTTAAAATTAAAATGGTGGATTTCCCTATACACTTGATATCCATATGTTGTTAGTCCAAGCAACTAAGTTCTGAATTATATCTATGAGTGTGTAACAAAGGTTTTCAGAATTACACTAAACAACAAGGTCCAGTACATTGAAGAGTGGGTGGTATTTAGAATCAGATATATTTATGTATAGATATGGATATGATTTTCGTTTGCGAACATGAATCTGTTTTCGAAAATGGTCCATCTCGTCTTGATTTTAGGTAATTTGGTCATAAAAATGCTTAGAATCCTAATTTTGATTTCTTTTAGACTCGTTTTGTAAAGGAGCTACACCTTGTTTTGACTCTCTTTGATAATATAGTATATTACTATAGTACTATTCTAAGGACTAAAAATATTATCCCAAACAATTCTACGATTTTCTTAAAGGAAGATATACCATTTTGCATATTGCCTTTCAAAAGCGCGATTGTATCGAAAAAGTGAAAATATGATACATTAGTGTTAGTTAAAATATGATATTTCTTCTCTGTTGCATAAATCTTCTCTGTTCGCGAAATTGTACGCATACTAGCTCCAGCGGAGGTGGCCACATCTAAATTTCAAGCCGAATATCTTGTTTTTGGTGATTTTAATTCCATTTGGATACACTGCAAATTGGAAATATAAAAAAAAAATTCGTCTCTAGCAAAACAGCTGCTGGATTCCATTATGATTTATCTCGCACTTAAACGTGTTCGAAACCATGAAAACGTTCTTAACTGGTGGTCAGAATCTTTCACAAAGTTCCCAGAATTGTATGAGTTTTCAAAAGTCGTGCTTTTTGTTCCAGCTACGCATTTTGTGTTTTATTTTGATTCGATTTATTACACATGAATAAAGGAAAGAATTTAATTTTTCCAATATAAAAAAAAGGTAGAACTTATACCGATTCGTACATAATACCGTATTCGGTATACCGAAATAAAAATACGGGTACCGTATCGAAACCGAAAACCGAAATACAACATTTAACCGAAACATCCAATTCGAGACGTATCGGAACCGAAACTCGTTTCGGGATTAAGCCCTGGTTTCAAGTGTTTCAAAGTGTTTTAAATAATAAAGCGTTTACACTGTGATGCAATTCTGAACTCCAAAAAGTTGATCGCGCAGAGACCAAAAGAATGTGAAATGGTATGAAAGTAGTATTAAATCATATGCTGGGTTTATAGCGCTTTAAAGTTCTCAGCTTCTGATTAGGTTTTAGAACTCCATATTCCGTCAACTATTTGGAGTTTTTGCTTAAAATTTTCATCAAAAATGTACCTCTTAAGGTGTATCACATTTATACATTGCAAGTCCAAAAAATCTCATCTGTATACTCAAAATTACAAAAATGAGGAAAATCATCTAGTTTTTCCCTTACATAACTTCGGCACAGTCGAAGTTAGCTTGGCCTTCTCGTTTTTTTGTTAATATTCACGGATATTTGGATGATATATGGAAAGCAAAAGTCATAGGCTATACAAAATCTTTCCGTTGGTCTTAAATTAAGCCAATCAATGATTTCTTTTTCCTACTTTTGCTGCTGACATTTCGACGGTTAGACGTCGGAATAAATACAAACCATTTGATCTGCACATACCCACCTGAACTCAATCAGCTGTTTATGTCTGTCAAGTTAGCGGCGCCATGAGCATTCCGATAAGTATGGCCGGAACTTTTAGTTTGTCTGAGAAACTGACCCAGCGTAGAGACTAGTCGGAATTTTACGAAAGTATTCCGACACCCCCATCCCACAATCGATGCTGTCTGTTCGGCGCAGTCGTTGCCACAGTTGAGTAATGCCAGCTGGATTATTTCAATATATTTGAATATAGTTTTATTTCTCTTCTGTAGGGACATAACGATTATACATATAACATAACTAGGTACATGATCTTTGGTTATTTGTTGCTTTGCCTGGCTGCCCACCAAGTTCCACTAATCCACATCGCAGCGGCGGCTATAATGTGCCCTTGACTGAAGTTGCTGTTGGACATCCGCTTGATCGGTTTGCTGGCGGATTCTGAACTTTTTCGCCTTCTCCTCTCCATACGGTATATAGAAAAAGGCAATCCACATGAAAACCAACATATCCACAAACATCAAACCGGCAAATAAGAAAAACTCATTGGCCTGAGACTTAAAGAATTTGAGTTCAGCCACCACCACCACAACGACATTGCCAAAGGCCACCGTGAGTAGCCAGCAGGCTTGGAGTACCGACTTCATGCTGGGTGGCGCCTCGGCATAGGAAAACTCTAGCCCTGTCACCGAGAACATCACCTCGCCCAGTGTCATGACCACATACTGCGGCACCAGCCAGAGCATGCTCATGGAATTGGGCTCGGTCACTGCAAACAGACGCGAGACAAATCCTTCCGAATTTTGACCAATGACCAGAGCGTAGACTCCACCGGCTCTTAAGGCCACTTCGGCTACTGGCAGTTCGGTTACAGTAACATCATATCGGTAGCTGCCAAGTTCGTAGAGATCATGGTTTCGTGCCTGAAGTTCTAAAGCCACTTGACCCGTTTTAGATTCGCTCCACACGATGCGGGTGGTGGCCACAAGATTGGCAAGGGTGCGTACAAACGGTAGGGATTTGTTCGATTTCTGGACATCATCTTGATACCAATATTTCTGTATGCTGTGGCTAGGCCGAAGGAATAAGGTATGAGCTGTGGCCTCGTGTAGCAGCTGCGTTCCACCTTCGAACCGGGGACAATCTGGAAAAGGCAGTGAGAGCGAGAGAGAGAGAGGTAAGGAAGCGGTTTTACTCTGCAATACATACCCTTGGTTAAGGACTCTATGGTGTAGGTGAGCGTAAATGAACCATTACAGGTGAATACACTACCGCTGGAGTAAAAATCCAAGCCCTCTAGGATGAAGTCGTTACTCGCTCCACCCAGGTTTGTGGTAAGTCGATAATTGCAATCTGGAATGCCGCTAAAGATGCGGAGCTGTGTGTTACCCTGACTAGGTAGAACCGGATAGGTGCACTGAAATAAAGGCAATGAGGAGTCCTTTTTTTCGAAAACTAGTACCTACCCCGTGATTCAGATTCAGCAGGCAAGCCAAGGTGAACACATTAAGCAAAAAGTACAGAAAGAGTAAGCCAAGCTCCACATTAGAAGCGATTTGCAATAATTGGAAGAACAGGACAAATGACGAATTTTGGTGTTTTCAATTTCACAATAATTTTGCGATTTGGTCCAAAAACCGGTTTGAAATCGCAAAAGATTTACGAAAGTGAAAATGGGAGGTATTTCTTAGCCAGCTTTAGTTCAAATTTTTTATTAGCCAAGAAGGAACACAGTACAAACAACAAAAAGTCGGTAATCTTTTCGGCATACGGTTCCGGTCCTAGTTCCGGTTTGATTCTTTGGTCAGAACATTTTAACACATTTGTCCTCATAAAAGTTGAGAATATTTCGTTCTTGTTTTGAGTTGACGACAACTTTATTTCTGAATAGATGGTTTCCCTGTGTGTACATAAATGTACAAGTTTATTTTCCCCTTTTCCACCATGACTTATGTTTTATTTCTATGTCGAAATAGCAATATGAATTGAATTTCTAAAACTCATCTGTAATTATCATTTCAACCAATTCTGTAGAAATAAAATTATGTTTTCCGGTCATCATTATACTCTGTACCGAAGGTACATAGAGTATATTAAGTTTGTGCAAAAGTATGTAACAGGGAGACGGAATCGTTTCCGACCCTATAAAGTATATATATTCTTGATCAGCATCAACAGCCGATTCGATATAGCCATGTCCGTCTGTCCGTCCGTCTGTCTGTCCGTCCGTATGAACGAAGAGATCTCAGAGATGGTAAGAGATAGAGGTTTGACATGTATGGGGCATATATTTCTTATACTTGCAGGCAGATCAAGCCACGCCCCCTCCCGCCACCGCAATTTGGAAAAAACGTCATATCTCCTTCAGTTTTGAAGATAGATCGTTCGTACCTTCTAGAGATACCTTGAAAACAAAATTACGTACGTTCATCCGATCTTCATCATTCCTTCGGCAAATCGATAAATAATTTGGCAATGTTGCCATGATGTTGGCAATACTGAACCCCGAACCATGGATGACCAATGCTGAAGAACATAGATAAAGCATAAAGAATGTATCAATTCCACCATTTTCGGTAGTAATTTAGAACAAAAGCCTGCCAGATGTAGTCAATAATATTTGCAAATGATATTTATTATGGGTGAGGTCAATTTGCTGTTCTTATATACCGCCTCATTGGTGCTCATTGGTCATCCATGGTATTTATCACTATTCAGTTTTGCCATAATCGTGGTTATGTAGTTATGTGTGGTCATTTGGAGTCTTGAAAAGCAGTTTCTGAAGTATTTAGAAGATCCCTTAGCTGCGAATTTCGCTAATACATTGATCCTGGCATGATATTTCACTTGATTGGCATTAACTGTTTGCATTATTACTATTCTTATACTCTGTACCGAAGGTACATAGAGTATATTAAGTTTGAGCAAAAGTATGTAACAGGGAGAAGGAATCATTTCCGACCCTATAAAGTATATATATATTCTTGATCAGCATCAACAGCCGAGTCGATATAGCCATGTCCGTCTGTCCGTCTGTCTGTCTGTCTGTCTGTCCGTCCGTATGAACGAAGAGATCTCAGAGATGGTAAGAGATAGAGGTTTGACATGTATGGGACATATATTTCCTATACTTGCAGGCAGATCAAGTTTATTTTCAATTTTTGCCACGCCCCCTCACGCCCCCGCAATTTGGAAAAAACGTCATATCTCCTTCAGTTTTGATGATAGATGGTTCGTACTTTCTAGAGATATCTAGTACTAAAAATTATTTATCGATTTGCTGAAGCAATGATAAAGATCGGATGAACGATACTCAAGTTATGAGCAAAAAACGGTCAGTTAACACCCAGCACCCACCCCACCCATAACCTAAGCATTGCGTTCAGCAGAAGCAATCTTAGTGAGAGAGAGAGAGACTTAGAGAGCGCACTGCGTTGTGCGTTGTGTGTTAACTGGCCGTTTGACTCGTGACCAAATGCGAGCTGCGACATTAAGGGTGCAGAGTATGTTATAGTCGGGCTTGACCGACTTTCTTTCTTGTTTATCGCTATTTACGTCAGTCACGGTAAATAGGTTTAAATAACTCACGTACCACAAAGTCTGTTGCTCCCAGTTTAGAGCATACAGCTGTGGCTCACGAGCCGAGAGCCAGTTATTGGCGCACGGGTCACAAGCTGTACCTCTCAGCTCATAGCCAGGAACTGAGTGTCATGAGCTTAGAACAAAAACGGTCTCCAGGGAGCTGCAAGCAAAGAGCCATTTCGAACCCTAACCCAACAAGATATTTAATCATTTAGTTGAGCTTGTTTGTTCTAATTTCACTGCTAACATGAGCTGTTTGGGCTGGACTGTTTTAAACGATATAAAGGTTACTAAGAAACGGAGCAATTAGTATGCAAGTCAAAAAATTTGTGCAAGAAAGAATTGACGGTGTCAATATAGAATTTATTTCGCCAAAATGATTTTACATTATGCATTTGGCTGAAAGCGCGTTCAACCTCTTCGTTGGACCATGGCAGGGATAATAGGCTAAGCCACACCTGGCAATTGAAACAATGTTATATCAAGTTGCCTTTTAAAAACTGCTATAAAAATTTGGGGTGTGAATCTTGTTGTTCTCCCATAAATTCAAATCTTTATATGGTCCAAAATTAGTGCATATGCTTAACAATATAATAAGGTGGTTCCAATAAATGTCTGACAAAAACAATGGCTTGCAGCAGTTGGTTTTGTGTTCAAGGACAATCGTTGCTTTCTGGCCGATCTGAATAAAATTTCATTTGTAAACTCTTTAATGCAAATATATGGAAAAACTATGCTGTAATTTTGGAAAACCCAGCGGCAAAGTAGTAAAACGTTGATTTCAAGTCGATGTAAGTGAGATTCGCTTTGTGAGCTCTATGGGGGGACACAAATTTAAATATTTTCAAACTCGGGAAATAATATTTGTCTCTCTCGATTGACTTCAAAATGATTCTGATATTGATTCCAAACTGATGAAGGCCATGGATTATGTGCTAATATCCACATATTTTAATTTTGCTTTAAAGTCTTCAGCAAACTCGTTGCTTTTGGTTTGGCCCACAAAACATTTCTTTGTTGCACATCGAAAAAAGTACACCTTAATACTCAAAATTAAAATAAAGTCTTCAAATCATCTTGTTTCCCTCTCTTTTAGTACAGTTTTTTTTTAGCTTTGTCTTGTTTCCACCCATGGTTTTTATACTATCGTCATACCATTTCAGAATTTTTTGAATTTTGATTTTTGATATTATTAATTTTGATAATTTGGATTTGCAAATTTAAAAATTTTAAATGTTTTTAAAATTTTTTGCTATTTTTTGGTACTTTTAGTTCATTTTGAAAAGAAGATAAAACACGGTTAAAGTAAAAATAAATTTGTTGTTTATTTAGTTAGTTTAACTATACGAAAAATCTTGTCATATTTAACAAACATCCGGCCAGCGCTCCACTGGACAGAGCTTCACTTACATAAGGATTAACCATAGCAAAGATGTATAATACAAAGAGTCACTTTCCTCATTCATCTACCATCGCCCCCTTGTTGTCTACACCCTCCAGATTTGGTATATCTCGTCTACCATCACTTTCCTGGGTCAATGGTTCGGTCTCTTCCGTCTTATTGGGATCATTGGGCACGTAATAGTAGGCCATAACCATAAAGACTAACATGTCCACAAACATAAGTCCGGCAAATAAGAAGAACTCATAGGCCTGTGATTCAAATAGAGCTGCCTCAGCTATAATGACTACAATGACATTGCCAAAAGCCACCGTGAGGAGCCAACAGGCCTGGAGTACCGACTTCATGCTGGGCGGTGCCTGGGCATACGAGAATTCTAGACCGGTGACTGAGAACATAACCTCACCCAGCGTCATGATCACGTACTGGGGAATCAGCCAAAGTATGTTCATCGAATTGGGTTCGGTAACCTCAACCATATTGAATTCGTATCCACCGGCTGCCTTTTCCTCCACCAGCAGAGTGTAGACTCCACCGGTGTGCAGTCTGTAGGATTTCTCCATTTTGTTGTCAATGAGCACCTCATAGTTGGTTGAACTTAGGCGTGTCAGATTCGTTTCACTCGCATATCCCTCATATTCCACCGAACCTTTGAGCGTACGCCATATGATGGTACGTTGAGGCTGCACATTAGCCACGGTGCGCGCCAGTGGATGGCCATCGGAGGGTTTGTTGACAAAATCCTTTGCCCAGTAACCTCCGCTGCTGGTGACGTTGCGCGGATTGATGAAGAAGGACCAGGCTTGTTTCTGCTCCAGTGTCTGGATACCAGCCACATTGACCTGGCAATTGGGATCTGCAGAGGTGTACGTGTATCTTAGATCGAAAGTGCCGGGCACAGACACGTCCTTGTTGGTGTAAACACCAAGGGGTGGAATTTGGAAACTCTGAGCTTCACCGGGCATATTGGTTGAGAAAGTGTAGGTACAGCTCTCGGTATTGAAGATGCGCAACTGGGCATTCTGATTGGAGGGTAGGACAGGATAGGTTTTCTACAACAACAGCGACAGCGTGCAAAGAAAGAGAAACAGGTGGTGGTGCCAGTTGGTGCAAAAGTCGAAAGCAATCCACTTACCTCTAGATTGAGCTCCACAACGCCCGATATGATAAACGCGATGCCGGCCAGTATGCCGCCCATGGTTAGCTTCTGCAGCGGACGTCGTATGCCCACCAGGCTCAGGAGCGGATAGAAGGCCACATCGTACAGGGGGATAAAGATCAAAATCAATAGCGGATTCAACACCTGCAACTGGTCTGGCTTGATATCCCACGATCCCATATCGCCGTCCATGCGCGTGGCCTGGAACGTCCAACGGGAACCCTGCTGATCGAATAATGCCCAGAATACGGGCAACGGCAAGTACAGGAACAGCACACGCATCAGCACTTTGACATCATCGATCAACTTGCGATCGTATTTCGAATCCGCATAGTCCAGCCAATGCTCCCTGGGGTTGGTCTTCTTCTCCTTGCACTTGGTTCTCCAAGCGGTCCAAATGGTACTGCTGACCAGCACAACCATATTACCCGCCGGCGGATTCATTTTGTACAGCGGACGACCCAACACAAAGACCACCACCGAAATGACCATCAATACGGCGGGAACTCCAAAAGCCAAGGGATAACAGTTGATGTCATCGAAGCAGGACACGTCTTCGCGCAATATGGGTGTCACCGTCGTCGAGATCAATGAACCCGCATTGATCGAGAAGTAGAACAGCGAGAAGAATGAAGTGATCTGCTTTACCTGTTCGGGCACCTTAAACTGATCACCACCAAAGGCGGAGACACAAGGTTTAATGCCACCCGAACCGAGAGCTATTAAGGCCAGACCCAACATGGTAAACGTTTGCACAGGTAAATTTAACGGTCCTATGGCACCCAGAGTCAATAGAACCGAACCACAGATGTATACCATCGATAGATATAAAATAGTCCTGAATTTTCCTAGCCAAGAGTCGGAAATGATGGCACCGAAAACGCAAAGGAAGTAGACGAACATGGTAAAGATGTGAAAGACCACGGTGGCCGTGTCCTCCGTGTAGCCCAGTACACGACTAAGGTAAAGCACCAGAACCGCTGTAACGAGTCGGAGAGAGCAGAAGAGAAAATAAGGGGGGGGATTAGCCAAATTCATTACTCAAACAAACCGAGTTAACCAGGCAACCGGAAGTGCCTTTTAGAGTTCCCCAGGGCTGAAATCACACAAAAACTAAGGCCACACAGTATTTTTCTTTTACCTACAAGGCATCCTCTCGATCATGATACAATAACTAGAGGCTATCAGATGTCCCCCCGGGGCTGAAAACACACAAAAGGCATCCTTTTCGAACATGATACTATAACTAGAGGTACCCGAAAATACCATTTCGCAAGTAATTCTTGAACCCTGGGGCTGAAAAACACCCATTAACCAGAGCCATGCAGTACTTTTCTACTAGCTGCAAGGCATCCTTCTCTAAAATGATACAATAACTAGAGGTAACCACCCAGCCAGCATTTTATGAAATTTGTGATCACATTCGATTGTTTTTCGAGTCCTCTATCTGATTAAAATAGTCATAAATGTGCTCGTTTTCTGATCATAAATGATACTTTTGTTGGGAGAAAATGGTACCCTAGCCGCGAGTCTTCTTGAAAAGCTGTTTATATCCCGTTTTTGATCAGTTTGGACTCATTTTCGATTCTTTTCCGAGTCTTTTTCTAGTCGTTTTTAATGAATCACACTTTAAGCAAATGCATCAGTCATTTTCGAGTCTTCCTTAAATCGGTTCAACCGAAGTTTACATACCCTTGCAGCCTGCCATATGCCTGGCAGTTTGTTGTTTTTTATCCGATTTTGATCAAACTCTCCAAAATTGTATTGAAACAGATCAAATTCATAACTGGAAAGTATAAAGACTCTACCATTGAAAACAAAAAAGTTTTTCTTACTAGAATTACTTTTTCGACCTATCGTTCCTATGGTAGCTATATGCTATAGTCATCTGATTTGGATAGAACTTGGCATAATTTTGTGGTAGCATATGATATTGATCAGTAACGAGTTTGGGAGCGATAGCATTGAAAACAAAAAATTTGTTCCTACTGAGACTTTTTTTCAGTCTAGAACTACTTTTTCGCCCTTCCTTCCTATGTCAGCTATATGCTTTAGTAATCCGATTTGAATCAAACTTATCAGAATTATGTGGAAGCATATAATATTAATGAATAATAAGTTTGGGAGCGATAAAATTGAAAAAAAAAGTTTTTCTTACTCAAAGTTTTCTTCTATAGTTGTTCGATTATCGATACACAGAAAACTTATAAACTCGAGTTTTAAGGACGTTTGCATTGAAAACAAACAAGTTTTTTTAAGTTTCACTAAGACTAGTTTTTCAACTGATCGTTCCAATGTAAGCTATATGCTATAGTCATCCGATCCGGCCATTTCCGACAAATGTGCAGCCAATTTGCACCTAAAGACTTCGAACAAAGTTTGGTGAAGATAGCTTTAAAACTTACTGAGGAGATAGCATAGAAATAATAGACGGACGAACATGGCTATATCAACTTAGCTTGTCATGTTGATCAAGAATATATATATAATTTATGTGGTCGGAGATGCTTCCTTCTATGCGTTACCGTTATTAATATACCCTCTGCAAGGGTATAACCAGGGCCATATATTCATTGCTCACATTTTTTACATTCTGAATATCGACGCTACCTTGCAGTTATTGCATCATGCTCCTCTGTGTACATATATAATGGTTTATGGAATACTTAATATACTCCGTGTGCCTTTGGTAAAGAGTTTAAAAACTAAATTGATCGTAAGCACCGTAGAGTGTAACGCTAGATACATACTTCGCATGCCATAATAGTTGAATCGTTCGCAGAACTCATTACTGATGATGAAGAAAACCGATTTGGGGTAGGGTAGTTTCTAGAAAGGAAAATTGAAATCAATTTTTGGTATTCATAATGCTTCCAAAACTTACCTTCTCTTGTCCTTCCGCTTCGGAGACATTGCCAAAGGCACTTGTCTCATTCAGATCTTTGCCATTCTTTTCTTTTATCGGTTCGTGTTCGTGGTCGGGTTCGGCTATCTGTTTGGCCTCTACGAGAGCCTTGCCATTGGTCTCGACTGCAGCAGCACTTGGTGTTATAACAGCAGGTGCTACATCGGCTGTTACATCTGGTTCTGCAGTCGCTGGAACGGGCTCAGCGGCAGGCCTGATCTCTGCAATTAGAAATGGTGATCGTGTTTAGTTATTAATGATCCTTTTTATGTTTTTTGTTCCCCACCCAAGAGCGGTACTATCTCCTGTGGTGTTGCCATTGCAAATGAATGCCTAAACATTAGAATTAGCAAGATGCAACCTTGCGCTTGACATCTTCCCCTGCCATCTTTGGTATGGACCATAAAAAGCGACAGTGTCTGATCTAAATAGATCCAAGATAAGCGTATGCTGACTTTGGTTAGACATTGATATCACGTCTTTTTAACTGCGACTTTCTAGCCATAAAATCTGTGATGATGCTTGTCCACGACATGTCCATTTATGACTTGCACTGTAGGTTTGCATATATAATATATATTTTTACAGAAGTCTATTTGTAATAGCCTCGGCTTTTCCCCCAATACTTTGTCATTTGATTTTTTTTTCTTTTTGTATCAACTTTTATAACATAAATTAGCCAATAATGTTCATACAAGTCACATCACATTGCCTCCATAAACCATGAACATGAACACCCGCCACCTCGTACTTATCAGATCACAGGGCTTATCAAACACGCACACATCAGTGCGAGGGGCGGCAAAGTGTTTGAAGTTCCAGGCAATCGGAAAAGTAAACATTGAATATGACCAGAATTAAACATGTCCGGATGCCAATCATCAATGATGTGACATTAAATTGTTGACGTAAATACTTTTGGGAATTCATTGATTCATTCACTCATTCATTAAGGGGTTAACTTAGAATTGGTCTAAAAATACAAAGTGTGTCAAAGATATATAAATGTGAATGTAAAAGAAAATAGTCATAAGTCAGCGAACCTGTTCGAAAGCGGTTCAAAAATGGTTCAGAGCCATATTTCAGAAATTATTTAAGCTATGAATTTGAAATTTATTCAGTAGGTTGGTAATATGGCGTTAGATTTCGAACCGGTTCAAAAGTGGTTCAGAGTCACAGAATAATAATGTTTATTTATTGTTTAACTATTAACATAAAACATTTAAACTAGTATACAGCTTAGCTTTACAATATAATCCCCGTAAATAAACAATGTAATTAAAATGTTCATATGTACTTTTCTGTAACCGACATGGACATCTCAATCTGTCGACCATGAGCAGTTCGTCTCACACTACACTAAGCTACCCGGATCGTCCCCAAATACCTGATCGTTCTTCAGTGTAATGCCCAGACTCCTACCCATGCTGATTCAAGTGCCAGTGAGTGTCTTCAGAATTACCTTCCAAAAAGTCAGTGAGCTTCTCAAATAGTTGACTAGGCTCTCCCAAAAGTTGTCGCTCCTGTCATCTAGTATGCTGATTATCTCTTCTCTACTGAAATGCAGCATTCTCAATTATTTAAGGATTGGGCATCTACCCAGCAAATGCCATATGTCACCGTTTTCTATGTATTATGTATTATGTATTATGTATCCTCGAGTTGCTAGTGCTTAGTCGGTGCGTTCGTTCGCATAAGACCTTGTGTTTAAGTGTACTAAGTATGGTCTCGCGGAAAGTGTTCCATTGCCTTGCCGTTCTTATAGCATTTCGCCAGTCTAGTACCAAAGGCCGACATAGCTCCCCCATTCCAGAAACCCAAAAAATGTTGCAATCCAGACGTTTGCCTGTTAGGTAATTGGGCAGGCGCTGATCATCAAACTTATGCAAAACTTTCCCTATATAGCATAGCTCGTAAATAACTCTCAACCCTTTTTTCAGTTCGCTCTGCTCACGTCACTGACCAAAAAACCAAGTATACAACGAATGTGTTCTGTTATCGCACTCACTGTTAAGTGGCTGTGGTTGACCACACAGCACTGATCGGTCTGACTGCAACCGAATAACAGGCCCAACTTCGTCAACTGGTCTTAAATTGCGTGCGTCTCGAAGACAAAACTCTCAAAATGTTATTTGAAAAGGTTGCAGACTCAAGAGTTGCGACAGAGTTTAACATAAGCAGAGAGAGAGACAGTCTATGCGACAGAGAACGAGAGAGCGCGTATCGTTTGTCGCATACATTTATATCGTTAGTGCATACATAAGAAGAAGACCTATTGAATTCGGGAACTAGGCCAAACGGTCCCAAAAAGATCTAAGAGGAAAAAAATAAAAAAAATGTGTTTTCTCTCCTCTCACAGCCAAATAGAAGCAGAGAGCGTAGTTAAAGGTTGTATCGGTACCTCTTTTCAATGTGGTCGCACGAAAGCTCTCGATTTCTGACAAAGGCAAACGGGGGACCGATTTTTGCGACCTCTGCTATATAGCCAAGATGCAGATCTAGAGTATATAGGTGTTTCTAGTGCCAATGCATAGCTAGGTGTGCACTTTGGTAAATGCAAAACCTTCTTAATGAAATGGGTTTGGAGCCTGTCTTCTTGTTCAAAGTGCCTGCATCCCCAGGCATACGCTCGACATACTGCATTAAATAATTTTCATTTTACATTGATCCCGTTTTACTAGAAAACTGTTCCATGTCACATTCATACTTGTTTTGGCTTTATTGCGACTAATCAATCACGTGTTTTTTAAAGGTACGTGAATTCGGGCGAAATTTTTCACAGAATATATATAAGATTTGAACTGCAAATTTGGTGTACGGTTTGGAAATATATATATATGGTTAGATACTTTCTCAATTCAAAACTCGTTCTTAACAAGTCTGGAAGTTTTTAAATGTAAATATCGACTTGCAGACAGTTGATTTTTGAATATAAACGCTCTCACAAGATGAGTTATTGGTTCAGTTCAAGAATAATAGTGCGACAGAGTGTTAAACTTAATGATTCTCAAAAGCAATAGTTTTCATAGGCTACAAAGCAAAAACAAAAGAAATGTTGATGCTCGCCAATGTCTTTCGTTAATTAAAACGATAAATTATCCGCTATGCTTGCACTTTCACTTTCGCAAAAGTTTTTGCAAATTAAAACCGGTTTTTCGACCAAATTTTGTCTCAAAATCGCAAAACTTTTGGATGATGGACGTTGACTTACAATGCCCAACACTATCAAGTGGCCCGAAGCTTGTTACGCGGGAACCCTAGTCAAAATAGCAACCCACCTCCCGCCTAACCGACCGAGAGGCGCAGCCGCCACTAACGTGTGGCACGAAATCGCGAAGGAAGAACAGAAAGTAATGTTAACTACGGGCTAAATAAGTTCAAATAGCAATTTTTATAGCAGGAAGAGAAGCTTCCGAGTCAATTATTCGGTAGAGTTTAGTATAATAAGCACAGAGGACACGAAACGGTTCAAGCAAGGCATAGTTATTATACTCTGTACCGAAGGTACATAGAGTATATTAAGTTTGTGCAAAAGTATGTAACAGGGAGAAGGAATCATTTCCGACCCTATAAAGTATATATATATTCTTGATCAGCATCAACAGCCGAGTCGATTTAGCCATGTCCGTCTGTATGAACGCACAGATCTCAGAGATGGTAAGAGATAGAGGTTTGACATGTATGGGGCATATATTTCTTATACTTGCAGGCAGATCAAGTTCATTTTCAATTTTTGCCACGCCTCCTCCCGCCCCCGCAATTTTGAAAAAACGTTATATCTCCTACAGTTTTGATGATAGATGGTTCGTACTTTCTAGAGATATCTAGTACTCAAAATTATTTATCGATTTGCTGAAGAAATGATAAAGATCGGATGAACGATACTCAAGTTATGAGCAAAAAACGGTCAGTTAGCAACCCCCCACTCACCCCACCCATAACCTAGGCATTGCATTCAGCAGAAGCAATCTTAGTGAGAGAAAGAGAGAGAGAGAGAGACTTAGAGAGCGCACTGCGTTGTGTGTTAACTGGCCGTTTGACTCGTGACCAAATGCGAGCTGCGACATTAAGGGTGCAGAGTATGTTATAGTCGGGCTTGACCGACTTTCTTTCTTGTTTTTACAACGATTTAGTGTTAGGGGGATAAAATTATGAGTCGGTCTAATAGGAACGTTGAGGTTAACTAACTCAGATGAGTCGATTTCACCATTAATAAGTCTATGTATAAAGATTAGAGAAGTTTAATCAAAAGAAATCTACTAGAGTACGATGGTAAACGGACCTCGGAATTCCAGCCCAAAACAAAGAAGAGCAAACAATAAAAACTGCTTTTGCACAGATTCAATTCTATCTTGATGAGTCGAATATTGCGGAGACCACACACATGATCCATACTCGAGAATCGGACGGACAAGAGAAGTGTACAAAATCTTCGTCGTATTGGGATCATCAAATTCCTTCGACCAGCGCTTAATAAACCCAAGAACACTCCTGGCCCTACAAACAGTAGCAGCAACATGAGACTCAAATTTAAGTCGGTGATCAAGAATTACCCCAGATCAATGAGGTCATTGGCTCTATCGTTTAGGCAGTCTAGTGGGACAATATCAAGCATATAAGTGAAGAATTGTGGAAAGCTTCTATAAAATGTCATAACCTTACACTTGGAACTGTTAAGGTTTAATAGATCATCTTCACACCAAGACTTAAGATCGCAAAGGAGAGAGCTTTCAGTGATTACGGGGCTTAAAATACAAATACACCCATTCAACTGATAGGGGTATGGTTGATTCGCAAAGAAGCTAGAAGACGATTAGGAGTATTTGCGAATGGAAAAATGGGGGCATGGCTGTACGTTATTAGAAATATGAAATATTAATTTTTATGTTTAACAAATGGATTGATTTTCTATTTTAATTGGGCCGTAAACGTAAGCCGAACCAAACCTCGAAGCTTAAAAATTCGAACGTTAAACATTTGTAAATTTTAGTTTGTACCCGCGAATTGGAACTCCGACAAAAAAATGATGGGGTTTGCATCCCTGATCTATAAAATAACACTTGTAACAACTATTGGTACTGCCCCTTCTGCTCAATCTTTAAAATAAAATATGTATAAGATATGGATGTCTGTCTTAATTAATAAACATTTTTTTCAACTGAAGTGTAACAACGCAAAACAATTTATATGAATAATAGCAGTATTATTCAGCCAATATGGACATGTAAAAAGCCTTGGCTACCAAATGAAATTTTTGAGCTATTCAACATAGAGCAGGCAGGTTGTCTCTTTAGCTATTTTGAAGTCCGAGGACTATAAACAGACTTTTCCTTCGACTTTTCAATTACTTTTTATACCTTTGTCCCCATTAAAAATGGGAACTTTTTTAAAGTCGGGGCACTCGACTCGTTCTTAATTATTTATTGCTGTTTTTAATGAGTTGCCGTTCCTCTTCCATTTGTATTCAAAAAAAAAATTCCCTTTCGATCTTTTAACGACGATATTCAAGTATAAATCATTACCAGTTCAATTGCTCAAACTAGTTTACCGCAGGGCCAGCCTTTTTGTTCAATTTCAAACCAGATGTAACCAATTAGAATCGAATGGGATGTTCCAAGTAAATCGAAATATGATTTGTTCTGAGATATCGTCAAAAAATAAAGATGATCTAATTCTATACGCAATGTTTTGCTCATAGCCAACGGAAATTAAGATACAGCACATAGTACACACGAGAAAACCTCCTAAGAATCTAGACCTGTTCACTCCGGGGTACGAATCCACGAAACTTTGTCATGTCAACTATTGATAGGCCAATTGTGTATTTATTATTGTTGGCTCAGAACACAGAAAATAAATGCAAAAGTAGAAAATGTAGAGAGAACAGGCCTTTAATCTTGCCTACAAGCCCAATCGCTTTCTGCTCTCAACAGATCTCTCTCTTCTCTTTAAAAAAGTCTCTTTATACCCAAGATATACTTAACAAGGTAGCCGCACTTGCTCTCTCACAACTTTTTAAACAAAAAGCAGAACACAAAAAAATTCTTCGGCGGAGATGCGTCGCTCACAAGGGTTGTTTACAGACTGACATTTAAGAAGTAAGCAAAGAGAGCGAGAAAGCGAGTGCGGCTACCTTGATTAGTATATCTTGTTTATACCAGTGCCGGCCAAATGGAGAGGACAAAAAAGTGTGCTTGTGTTGATGAGCTACAGCTGTTTTAATTGCAATTCAATGTACACCGACTCACACAAGCATGAGTTCGGCTCGCGTTTGTGTAAAAACACGACTGACTTCGGCTCCTGGTAGCTATGGCTGGCCGGTTCTGCTTTATACTTATTTCCGGGGAAATCTCTGACCACACTCGGCTGTGCATAGCTTGCCGGACTGGCTGATAGATCTTGCCCTATCGAATCAGAGGTTGCCCGGATGTTATGTTACTGGCAAGAAAATGGTTGGAAAATGGTTTAATGTAAAACACAGATAAGGTTTTGTTTCGGTTTATTGCTGATGGCGTGTTGCCGGTAAGAATGAGTATTACAGAATGGCAAAGAGTTAAGTGTGTGTGGAGTTAGAGATGTATATTCAAAAAGGCGGTTACCGAGGAAACATTTTTAATCGCCGAAGAGTCGCATGCGACTCGCCTAGAAGTTTTATTTAATCGGCAGCGATATCGCATTACGATCGTTTTCTTATCGTCTGTTGGGAGAAAGTGAGCCACTTCAGCGAGACTTTAAAAAGAATAGCGGAACAGTCTTCTGGAAGTGTCGCAAGACTAAGCAATCTTCTGGGAGTCTCGGGGAAGTTTGTTAGAAGATTAAATCTTCCGATAATCTTCCACGGAAATCTCAGAAAACTCTTTTTGGTGATTGGCGATTAAACAATCGGTCAATTGTTTGCAGGGTACCATCGAGTATCGATAGTTGTTAGTGATGCGTGTGATTGGAGCTGGATGAACAGGAACCGCCACATGGTTAGGCAGCTCTGATTAGCACGCACCCCATGCACCATCCCTAATGCGCAGTTTCTGGCTTGGCTATCGCGCGGCTGGTTGCCGCATCGAACAATAATTGTTAGCATTCAAGTAATATTCAATAAAGTTAGTTACACCTATTAAACCAAGTAACAAAAATGGTCAAAGTAGTGCCGCCATCTATTGCTGAGTTTGGGAAATAACTCAACTAATATGGTACAACGCCAAAATTGAATTTTGGAATAAAAATCATTTAAAACCTTTGTTTAACCCTTGTTTTTATAAATTATACAAGCAGCGAGGGTATATAAACTTCAGTCGAGCCGAAGTTAGCTTTCATCTATTTCAGTTTTTTATTCCTACATAAGTAACAAATCCTAGTTCTGATTTCCTGTTCCCAGTTAAAGTTTTTGTTAGCTCCAATAACGTCTCTGACTACAATTGGCTGTGAAGCGGATCATAGCTGGCCGGATGGGGAAATTAAATTCCCCCATCGAGTCGGAGATTTTTTGTGTTTTCTATGTTAAGATTCCTTAGTTCTTAAGCCTTGCTATAACGTGTTTATAATTTTGTTGATCTCATTTATTATTGCGACTTTTTATATAAATAAATTAATTATTCCGATCGTTCCTATGGCAGATGTATGCTATAGTCAACCGATCCGATATAAGTGTAAATTTAAGGAAAACTTTAATCGAGATACATAGTTAGCATAGAAACAAATGGACGGATAGAAAGACCTGGCTATATCGACTCAGCTCGTGATACTGTTAAGGAATAAAGAAAGTTACAAGATATTAACACCATCAGATGGTTTTATGCTACCCACATTAAAGGAGGCGCCTCTCTACCACTTTATAGGAAAAGTAAGACGGAATTCTGTGTTCAAACCGGTTCGTCTCTTCTGTCTCATTCGCTCTATTCTCTGTTACTATTGTAGAGGCTGCCGTTAGCGTTGTGGTTCCGAACTTTGTATTGCTTGTAGCTCGACTATAGTTCATCTGAATGTTACCAAACTTGGTGGATCTACTCTTTCTTTATTGTAAACATATGCAGCTAAACATCAGCTGCCCTTGTGCAATCTTATCTGCCCACAAAAAAATCATTTCTCTTCCCCCTCCGATTAGGATCTGGGCATGGGAATTTGCGTACGTGTGAATAAACAATACGTAACGCATCCCTATCGCATATTAACCATCGCCGATTGCTTCTCGTATCAGTCATAAATTTAGCTACGTCCTCTTTAAGCAATATGGCTTATCATTCAGTGGTTGTTGTTGATGTTGTTTGAGTTAACTGATTTACAAGCGATTAAGCCATGAGCTTGCGCGATAAGTTGAGAATCGACCCCATTAAATTTATGAGACGTATTTTCCACTGAACCCAAACAAAATGGTTTCACAGTTGTGCAGGAATGTTGTTTTTTATCTGTGCGATATTGCGCTTGATTGTCTTGTTCCTGTTATAGTTTCCACCAGAGCACAGCAATTACCAGGCCATGTTGGCTTATCGACACAACGCTGTTTTAAAGTTCTGCGACGAATGCGCTGGCATTTTGTTAATTACCGCAACGACTTCTCTTTGGCTAAGGTAAGTAACAATTACACGAATGATCTAACATCTCTCTCTCTGTCTATCGCAGTGACTCAGACAGCCAACCAAGCAACAAACAAATAAACAAAACGAATGAACTCAGTCACACAGCTAGCAATCAGTATGCAAATTAGTTTAGACGCTATTTTTGAGATTGGCATTGAAGTGCATACGAAGTACATACATATTTATAGGAGCGATAGTACCAAGTATACACAAAGTAGGTTGTCCCCAATGCCTGTTGTCCAATTTTGGCAGTTTATATATATATAAATATTCACACCTGCTCATGTACAGAGTGTACAGTAAAGCCCCCATCCCAAGTCAAAGCCTATGTGAAGAGCACTTAAACGTGTCTATCAGCACGATTAGATTGCTTGGGTTTATACAATACGCACATGTTTGTATCAGAGAGTTCTTGGAATATGTTGACAATCGGTTGCAGCTAATCTTTGATAGACACTTGTGATACGATTTAACAAAAGGTTTTCGATCATGATAATGATAATGATATTTAGGTGCAACCCGAAGTGACCTTAGGAGTCTGAAAGTGGGGTTCTTAGACGGATTCTACGGAATCCATAATGCTCATTTTCATTCACCTTGTCGAAACTAAAGGTACACAGAAAAAAAAGATCAAATTCATTTTGAAATTCACCTGATTTAAATGAACTTTTCACAAATCAATCAATTTGTTCATTTCATTTGGCAAGAAATTGATATCTTTCTGATCCAAAATAATATCATTTACTTAAATTGATATTAAATAATTTCAGAATGATCCTAAAAATGTAAAAATGATACGTTAAAAAATATCGATTTGAAATTTATAACATATCAATTTAATATATTTTTATATCGGAAGATCAAGAAGATTAAGATCATATAGTCGTATATTGGTCTTCAAAGTGGTTGTTTTGAAATGGTAAACCCTCGGAAAAGGAAAAGTTAGTTTATAGAGGCATTAAACAGGTTCTAAGGAATCCTTAACGCCCTTAACGGTTCAAATCATATTGTTGAAGATTGATCTTCAAAATGGGTTTGGCATAAAGACTTCAAAACCATTTTAAAATTGGGAAAAAATTGGGAAAAACTTGCTCGAAATTCTTCTACATAACTTTATATTGAGTCTAAAGGGAAGTATTTTACATAAAATAAACTTATTTTGCCAAATTCTCACTATTGATTTTGCGCACAAACAAATATTAATTTTCACCTTATCTCCCACGATATTTGAAGTACAGGCATTTCCTTTCGAGAAGACTTAAGTACAGTCAGATTGATATACGATACTCCAGTGAGGAATCAATCATTAGAAAATGTTGTAATTTATTGCGATTTGAAGAAAAACGTTGGGTTAATACAAAACAAAGTTCCTGACAGTCAAATCGGTTAAGTTTGTTCGAACTATTTTAATTATTGATCTCCTGTAGCTTAGGGTTTTTAAACACGATCTCTGAACCTGCTTAAAGATTGACCTGTTCTCATTTCAGATTTCGATTGAACATAATTTTTGTTGTTTTTTTTTTCAAGAGTGCAAACCTCTGAAATTCTGAAGAAGAAGTCTAAGGTTCGGTGATCGGACTGGTTCCTTTACTTGGTTGGTTTGGTTCGAAGCTGTGTTCATGGATTCTTAGATCGTTGAGACAGTTTTTGGTAAAACAAAAGACATATTTTTATTGAGAAGGAAGCGTCTAGCTTACGAAGCTTTCAAAAACGTCAATCAGTACCCAAATGGACCTCAATCATTATACCCTTGCAAAGGGTATTATAATTTTGCCCAGAAGTTTGCAACGCATAGAAAGATTCATTTCCGACCCCATAAACTATATATATTCTTGATCAGGGCGACGAGCTGAGTCGATTGAGCTTTGTCCGTCCGTCTGTCTGTCTGTCTGTCTGTCTGTCTGTCTGTCTGTCCGTCTGTCCGTCTGTCTGTCCGTCTGTCTGTCTGTCCGTCTGTTTCTACGCAAACTAGTCTCTCAGTTTTAAAGCTAGCGAGCTGAAATTTTGCACAGAGTCTTCTTTTTACTGCACGCTGATAATATGTCGGAACCGACCGGATCGGATGACTATATCTTATACCTGCCATAGGAACCATTGGTAAAAAAATGGGTCTTAGTGAGAAAAACTTTTTTGTTCTTAATGTCAGCGTTCCCAAACACGGTCATTTTTAATATTATAAGCTTTCAAACAGATTTGCAAACTTTGGTCAAAATCGGATGACCATATCTTATAGCTGCCATAGAACCGATCGGTCGGAAAATGGGTCTTACTGAGAAAAACTTTTTTGGTTTCAATATTAGCGTCCTCAAACTCGTCCCTTATTAATATTATATGCTTTCAAACAGATTCGCAAACTTTGATCAAAATCGGATGACTATATCTTATAGCTGCCATAGGACCGATCGGTCGGAAAATGGGTCTTAGTGAAAAAAAATATTTGTTTTCAAGTAAATCGTTCTTAAGGTCGGTGATTATTAATATTAAACGCTTTCTAGCTAATTTGAAAAATTTGTTCGAAATCAGATGACTATATCTGCAGGCTGCCATAGGACTTATCGGTCGGAAAATGAGTCTTAGTGAGAAAAACTTTTTTGTTTTCAATTTTATCGTTCTTAAACTTGGCGATTGTTAATTTGATATGTTTTCAAAAAGATTCGCGAAATTTGGTCGAAATCAGATGTTCATCTGACGGAAAATGGATTTTAGTTACAAAAGTTTTTGATTTTTATCCAAGCGTTCTTAAACTCTGTCATTTCAAAAACAGCTTTTGCAAGGGTATAAAAACTTCGGCACAGACGAAGTTAGCTTGGCCTTCTCGTTTTATTTAGTTTTCAGTCATGCGTTCTCTACCACGGTTTACAAAAGAGTCTGGAGTTATATACCCAAAAAAATTTGTATCAATATCAATTTGATACGCGTTGTCTCAAATTGAAAATAAAACTAGTATCATTGTGTTTTGTATCAATATAAACCTATAAAGGCATCAAATTAATATTTTGAGTATTAGTTTGATACTTAGATTATTAATTTGAAACTAAATATTTTCAAGGTCAACGACATGTTAGTTCGAAATTTCGCTCATACGAAGCATGCCGAATGTAGCAGCTGACGAAGTTTGACGTGTCACATTTAGTGGTTTGATTTAAGTGCAAATACATCAGTACTTAGATAAAAGTAAATGCTAGGGAAGACACTTTCCCAGACGACGGGCTGAAGACAATTTAATGGATTTCAATATGGAGCACAAACTTCTATATTTACAAGGTAAGTTTAAGCAGTTAAGCACACATATGTAATATGTATGTATACATCGTCGTTTTTTTTGCAAACATATGAAAATAATAAATGTAAAGGACATATGCCACTCCACAATGCTGCTGTGGCTGTTGCAACGCTTTGCAGAGGTTCGAAACGAAGACAGCTGGCAGTTTGTAGAGAACTAAATTTATACTGCAAATTTATCAAATTGCTACTAAATAATACTAAAAACTGTCAACCTGATCCAAGTTAGTATCAACATAATATTCTCGAAATATTATTTCAATACTTTTGAAATATTAACTTAAAACTTAAAGTATTAAAGAGAATTTGATACTTAATAGTTTCAACTTGATGATTACTTTTTTTGAAGTATGAAATTTGTAAGGTCATGTTCTAGCCCCCTATCTGTTGCTTTTTGCTGTATAACAAGCGTAAACAAAAACAAAAGTATAAAAAAGTCGAGTTTTAACTGGCGCGAAGAGGCTCTAAAGTTTTTGTGAGTCACTATTTTAATTTTATTGCATTTCATTTACAAATAGTCGGCGTTGAATTATCTTACAGATGTATATAACAGCCAGAAGAAAGTTTCTGCGAACCTTAACAGTATATATGTATGTATATATATCAGGGCTGCAAACCGGTTTTGAACCGAACCGGTTCGAACCCGGAATTCCGGCTTATTTTTTACTGTGAACCAAACCCTAAACCGAACCACGAGGACGAAACTAGATGAACCCGAACCCGTTCCGAACCCAAACTTTTGGTTCGGTTCAAAAAGTAAATGTCTTCGATTTTTTATTTTCTCCTTTTCGCACTCCCTATGGTTGTTAACATACATACATATATGTATGTGCAATGTACTTTGTACATATGTAAAACAATTTAAATACGTGAAGAATCAGAGAGTGCTATTGTATGTAGTACTTCTTTGCCTACCTATGTACATATGTATATATTCATACATCATTCATTCATAGACCACAATACTTCCAGTCAGAGATATTAATTTGAAATATACTACATGTTGAATGTAAACACCTTTGTACACCGCACAATGTATTGAACGATTTAATTTTCATCTTATACATATACATATGCGCCAATCTAAGCAACTCGGTGCATGCTACTGCAGAAACATGTCAGCCGTCTTGTCCAGCAACAAAAGTACATACATTTATACAGACAGAAGTGTGTGCCACATGCAGCGTTGTCAATTTAGCTGTTTTTCCCACCAGATATAGCTCTCTGGTAGGCTCAAATCTTGGAAACTTTTCAGTTTTCTAGCTAATTATTTGACATTTAGACATTTTTGACTTTTTTTTAGAGGGCGGACTAAAGATTTATACACTAGCTTAGAAGGAAGTCTATATCCAGCACACAAGCGCCAACCTTACGTAAATTATAATCGACGTCTTACAGTCTTACAATGTATCTTGGCGTCAAGTGTATACCTATTGTATTGTTATTTTAAATATATTGCGTTTTACCCAACGAACCAAGGTTCGAACCAAAACCAACGCCCAAAACCCTCAAACCTCAACCGTTGTTAAATTTTGGTTCGAACCCGCAAGCCGGAGGTTTCGAAAAATTTTTTGGGTTTGCAGCCCTGATATATATTATATATAATATTGATCAACATCAACAGCCGAGCAATACGGAACGCGTGTTATCAATCAAATTATTGGCAATAATTGGAAAGGTACTCATTTTTCTTACCTAGGTAAGGTACAAGTTAAAACTTTTACACTTTTGTTTAGTTTTATGTCAAAAATACTTTTTTCTGTTTTTATCTTTCAGACTATTTAGGATAGAATTCCCATTATTTGAATTTTCGATCCATTCGCATCAAATTCACAAACTATTATATCGAGGTACAGCCGGAAACTTTCTACGTATTTAAACTGGCGCTTGGCCTAGATACATAAGGTATGCGAAATAAGTCACCTTATAAATCTTATAATCTGCTGCCACAGCTTTGCTAATCATTTTTTCAATTTCTTTTTTTTGCTTAGTTTCCTTTAAGACAATTTCCATGCTTGCAATAACAATGTTAAGCACAAGACTCTATAAGGTGTCGTTATTTTTATTAAAAAGCTCATGCGCCTCGCATTACAGAACGAAATAATTGAGCTTACATTATCAGTTTCTGACTTCGTACACGTGCAGTCAGGCGTAAATTTAATGCAGAACTGTCGCCTTAAGTTTAAGACAATGAAAGAAGTAAGTTTTGACTAATAATATGCAAATTTAAATTTTTAATCGACTTAAATTTTGTAGGAATGTTTCAAAACCGATACCTCTCTAATGAAGAGCGATCTTAAATATCAGCATATCGCGAAATGGGGATGACTCTACAGGAAATTGCTACTAAAATGGAGAGAAGCTATTTTACAATTCAAAAGTATTAAAAAGATCCCGAAAATCACGGAAAAAGACCTCGTTCTAGTCGCCCGCCATTGCTGCAAGAACGTGATAAAAGAAGAATTAAAAGTTTAGCAATAAAAGAAAACCAAAGTTCAGCCCAAATTTGCCACGAACTGGCTCTCCCAGTATCCAAGCGTCGTGTGCAACAAATTTTACGTGCCGATCAACTCGTTTCATATGAAAAAAGAGCCGTCAAATGTCAACTACTTCCTCGGCACAAAGTTGCCCGTATGCACTTTGCTGAGATGCATAAATTTTGGGACTTGGAGTGGCAAAGTATTATCTTTAGTGATGAAAAAAGTTTAATTTAGATGGCTAAGATGGGTAGCAATATTATTATCGGGATATACGGACGCCAAAACCAGTAAGAGTGTCACGCAATTTTCAAGGAGGTTCGCTAATAGTGTGAGCTGCATTTGGCTTTGCTGAAAAGAGTTCAATATGATTTGTAACACATAAAATGAACTCTGAGAAGTATGTCGAACTATTTGACGAAGTTTTTGTAATTTTGGACAAGAATATTTCAGAGATTCTTGGACATTCCAACAGGACAATGCTGCGTACCACGTTTCATAACGCACTAAACTATTTTCTTAAGAAAAACAAATAGCGGTTTTGATGTGGCCCGCAAAAAGTCCAGATCTTAATTGCAATGAAAAATTTTAGGAGATAATTTCCAACAAAGTCGACATGCATGGGAGGCAAGTTAACAAGGTAAAAGAACTTAACAAGTCTATTATCGTAGATTGGGCTATATTGGATGCATCAATTTTTCGAAACCTGGTTAATTCAATGCTAGGACGTGTATTGAAGGTTATAAACACTAATGGAGGACATTTTTAGGTATATTAAAAAAATCACGGTGGCTAAACCTTATTAAAATCGTAATATTCTGAAATTATCAGTTCACTTATTTCGTTCTAAAAAATATAAATTTAATTTTTTAAAAAGTATTATGCTTTCATTAAATCTTTTAAGAATTGGAATTAAATTGTTACTTCGTTAAGTTTAAAGAAAAAACAAAAATATTTGAATATATTTCCAGCTTTAGTATATATCAAGGATTATATGATTGTAAGGTGACTTATTTCGCATACCTTAGGAAGTAAAGCGATATGGACAAGTTTTTAAAACTTCTTAAAATAAGCGACTTAATTATTAAAGCTCAAAGCAAAGTCCACTGGTGATAGGGTTGTTGAATATAATTTGGTTTGTATGTTAAATAAAATGTTGTCATTTTTAATTAACTCTGAATAGCAATCACATTTTGAAACCAGTCAAAAAGAGTTTAGCGTCTTAAGGATCAACAGAGTTAATACCTGAAAACTATATTATTAAATTGTCACACCTACAATCCCAAATTGAAAGAATGATTTAATTAGATTAATCTTCCACCCAGACTCCCATATTTAATTTAATTCTGATTCATATTAAAGTACCTTATACCTTACTTTTTGACAAGGTAAATGCCAATTTGGACCTAGGTAAGTTAAAAGGTACTGGAATTAAAAAATACCGAGGTAAGCAAAAAGGTACACAAAATATGTATCTAGGTACGCAAATAGGTACAAATATCTAGGTACTTCCTAACACTGGTTATTGGTATAAGTGACAGTAACCTCGTCTGATAAATTTTTAAAAAAAACCTAGTTGACTAGACTTATGCTTTATTTTGTTATCGAAGTTGTATTATGCCGAGTTTGGATATAATTTTAAAATGATAAGGCTGCCTTCACACTGTTCGACACATGAGACATGATAGCCTAGTAGGCCTTCATTTCCCTAGGATATTCTATGAATTTGACAAACTATTCAAATTTAAACTATCATGTCTCATGTGTCGAACAGTGTGAAGACAGCCTAATGCTTCGATTTAGCACATTAAAACAATTTTTGTGAATATACTGTGATAAGTTGTTGAAAACTGTCTAAAGTTATTCTTTGAACCTAACTGAGGGAAAGGTTCGAAAGGTTCGATTCTGTGTCCAGTTCGAAGTACCAAGAAACCCGAACCGAACTGGTTCTCTGGGGTTCGCTTCAGGACCGGTTTGGTTTTTTCATCAAATGTGTCGAAAGAAGATAAGTGAAAATTTCAAGTTAAGAGCCTAATAATATAATCGATTTTTGAACACGAGCACCCTCACCAATTCTGATCCTTATTTCGCGCATAATTTGATCTAAATCGAAAACGAGGTTATAATTTTTTTACTTTAGCATTTCCTATAAATCGATTAGAACTGACTAATGTAAATGTAAAATTGCTTTTCAAAATCTTTTCAGTAGTTTTTAAAGCCTTTAGAAAGTAACAGTAGTATATCAAATGTTTTCAATATATTTCGAATATATTACAATATTGAAAAATATCGACAACGCTTCTGCACCTGAATCCAAATCAAATTAAAACATTTCTGAAAGAACTTAATTTTTTTAGATATCGGAAAATCTTCCAATTTAGCAGAAAAAAATATATTTTGTTTTTAAAAGGCACTTGAATAAATTAAATAAATATTCAAACGAAACTGAACGTGCTTTTTTTTAAGCCGTCGCGACGGCGAAAGTCGTTTGTTTACTGATAAAAATCTTGGTAAATTTTTATCCCAGTATGAACTTCCCTTTTTAAATGAATCTTAAATAATTACATGTACGCGTATAATTAATAATAATAATAACAAATACCATTTTCATGATCCGTCATGATGTGTTGTTTTATTGGACAGTTCACTTCACTTCACATACGTTACGCCACACTTGAAAACGAAGAGAAATAAAATGTAAATTTAAATTTTTGTATAATAAAAACAGCAAACAACAACAACTGCACTTAGAGCGGTTATGGGTCAATGAATCACAGAAAAAAAATAAATAAAGTGACAAATTGAACAATTTGCTTGCATTCTTGACGATCCTAACTCACATCAAACACATTTAAACCGAAGAGGATATTCAACTTGAACACAAACAATAACTACGCGGGAACGACTCGATCGATGCGCGTCCAAGTCCGCCAGCGGCGATCAACAGACTGATTGGACCGAGTGCGACTCTCACTCACTGAAAGCCGAACTTCGATTTCGTTTGGGCTGCGACTGCGCGCGTGCCGTGTGAAGGCAGGAAAACCGTTGGCTGCGGTGATAAGCCGACCAGCGTCCGTCCCATTGAACTGTTATCGCCTGGTCGGTGAAGTGTTTATGGCCAGGTTTTCATACTAGAGCAACAAACTAACCAACTAAATGCGTGGCCTTAATTTATGACATGTCTATATGTGTACAGCAGATGATCATCGTCATCGTTGTCATCATTATCGCTTATCTCCTGCGCTTTTGTCTGTGTTTAGTTTAGCCAAATCATTAATTAAATATTTTGGTGTCAATTCTGCGCAGTTTATCTCAACCATTACAGATGTCTGAAGCTATATATCAGCTCAAAGATAAGTACGCTCCATGCTCCCTGGCAACCTTCAATAAGATTGCCTAATCGACATTGCTCGTAAATAGGTGGCTGGAGTACTCATAAATTCTACAACCACCTCGGAACATCACTCCCCATTTGTTTTGGCTCAGATCAACTGATTATCGGCTCTATACTTGTGCTTGCACTTATTTTGCCACTTTAACGACCTTTTTTTTGGTTTATGAACTTAATCGCTATTGTCGATAACTGCAAATAGTATTTATGATTCCCCCTATAATTATAAGGCATTGTTATAGTTGCTATTGGTCTGTGTAAGCGATAAATATATAACAAACTGTATTTGTGGCATTTCTTTTGCTTTCGATTTTTTACGATTTGTCATTTTGTTGTTTAAGTCACCAGTGAAAAAAAGAAAGAAAAGAAAACATGTACACACAACTTGAGATTGCATTAGCTGCTTATTATATGAACAGATTGAGTAATACTTAATTAAAGCTATTTTAAATCGTACGTATATATAGGCAGGTCCTAAAGATATATGCGTGCTCCATTTGTTTTGGAAAGGTTCTTTGTTTCGAAATGTGTGGCAGTTGTTTATGGAGCAAGTAATATCGATACCATTTCAAAGTAATAATGTTGATTACGTTATTTTTAAACTGTTATACAGTTTTAGGGGAAAGTACTTACAAAGCATATCCTAAATGGCTGCAATTCGGACAGTAATTTACATGAACTGGGTGAACTGGGGTTCCCAGGATAAATTTAAACGAGAAGGCCAAGCTAACTTCGTCTGTGCGGAAGTTTTTATACCCTTGCAAATGCTGGTTTTGTCATGGTCAGAGTTTCAACACGCTTACAAAAAAATCAAACATTTTTCTAACTAAAACCCATTTTCCGATAGGTAAACATCTGATTTAGACAAAACTAAGCGAATCTTTTTGAAAACATATCACATTAACAATCGCCGAGTTTAAGAACGATAAAATTGAAAACAAAAAAGGTCTTTCTTCCTAAGACTCATTTTCCGACCGATCGGTCCAATGGCAGCTATAAGATATAGTCATCCGATTTTGACCAAAATTTGCAAATCTGTTTGAAATCATATAAAATTAGTAATCAGCGAGTTTGAGGACGATTACATTGAAACCAAAAAATTTTTTTCATAAGACCCATTTTCGACCGATCGGTTCTATGGCAACCATAAGATATAGTCGCCCCATGTTGATCAACTTTTTCAAATTAGTTTGAAAGCGTTTAATATTAAGAATCCCAGACCTTAAGAACGAAATACTTAAAAACAAAAAAGATTTTTTCACTAATACCCATTTTCCGACCGATCGGTCCTATGGCAGCTATAAGATATAGTCATCCGATTTTGACCAAAATTTGCAAATCTGTTTGAAAGCATATAATATTATTAAGGGACGAGTTTGAGGACGCTAACATTGAAACCAAAAAAGTTTTTCTCAGTAAGACCCATTTTCCGACCGATCGGTCCTATGGCAGCTATAAGATATAGTCATCCGATTTTGACCAAAATTTGCAAATCTGTTTGAAAGCATATAATATTAATAATGAGGACGCTTCCATTGAAAACCAAAAAAGTTTTTCTCATTACGACCCATTTTCCGACCGATGAGTGATACAGCTATAAGATCCGATCCGGTCGGTTCCGACATATTGGCAGCGTGCAGTAAACAGAAGACTCTGTGAAAAATTTCAGCTCGCTAGCTTTAAAACTGAGAGACTAGTTTGCGTAGAAACAGGCAGACGGACTATCGACTCAGCTCGTCGCCTTGATCAAGAATATATATAGTTTGTGGGGTCGGAAATTAATATTTCTATGCGTTGCGTCTAGGTTAGTGACTCTTTTCCAGTGACTCGTGTTAAGTGACTCTAGGTTGACGCTTGTTCATTGACTCTTTTTCAGTGACTCTTGTTCTGTTGCTTTTATTCTGTTTCTCTTGTTGAGTGACTCTAGGTTAGCGATCCTTATTCAGCAACTCTTGTTCAGTGACTCTACATAGGTTAGTAACGCTTGTTCAGAGACTATTGTTCAGTTATTATATTATTATTATTATCTCTTGTTTTACCTCTTGTTCAGTTACTCTACATAGGTAAGTGATGCTTGTTCAATGAAGCTTACTCTAGGTGATTGACGCTTTTTCAGAGACTCTTTCTCAGTGAATCTTTTTTAGTGACTCTTGTTCAGTGACTCTACATAGGTTAGTGACTCTAGTTCAGAGACTCTTGTCCAGTGAGTTTTGTTTAGTGACTCTAGGATAGTGACGCTCGTTCAGTGGCTCTTTTTCAGTGACTTTTGTTCGGTGACTCTTGATCAGTGACTCTTGTTCCGTTGCTTTTGTTCTGTTGCTCTTGTTTAGTGACTCTTTTTCGGCGACTCTTGTTTTTTACTCTATGCTTAGTGACTTATGTTCATCATCGTTCAGTGACTATTACTACGTTTATACGCCAGCTATTTGCAAATAGAAATAATTTGAAAATAACTAACTCACTGTTTATACGCTAAATACCATTTTTAGTGCTGCCTGATTGCCATCAAGCAGGTTCATGGCCTTATTTTCTTTCATTAGTCCAAGTAGTACCTTGGTGTCCGCCTTGGTCCAATTGCAACTTTTGTTTTCAGTTGTTATCTAAACATTTTCCCTCTCTCCTTCGCCTGCAATCGATATGAATGTCAATTACAATATAGCAGTGCTACCATATAGTTGAAAACAGCAAAATCAGTGAACAGAGTGGCAACGCCTGGCACACTATTCGCAAATAAGTCAGTAATCAGTAATTGTTTTCGTGACTCAGTGTTTATACGCAATAATTTGTCACTCACAACTGTCACTCACACTCAGTGACTTTTGTTCGATGACTCTTGTTCTGTAGTGCTTGTTCAATGACGCTTGTTCAGTGATACTTGTTCAGTAACTGAAGGTTAGTGACACTTGTTCAGCAACTCTTCTTTAGTGACACTAGATTAGTGATGCTTGTTCAGCGACTCTTGTTCTGTTGCACTTGTTCAATGACGCTTGTTCAGAGACTCTTTTTCAGTGACTCTTGTTCAGTGATTGTTGTTTAGTTACTCTAGGTTATTGACGCTTGTTCAGAGACTCTTTTTCAGTGACTTTTGTTCGGTGACTCTTGATCAATGACTCTTGTTCAGTAACTCAAGATTAGTGACTCTTGTTCAGTGACTCTAGGTTAGTGACGCTTGTTCAGTGAAATTTGTTCTGTTGCTCTTGTTCAGTGACTCTTTTCCAGTTACTCCAAATAGGTAAGTGGCGCTTGTTCAGTGACTCTAGGCTAGTAACTCTTGTTTATTGACTCGATGCTTGGGGACTTCTATTCAATGACTCTAGTTTATTGACTCCATCCTATGTGACTTTAACTCAGCTGAACAACTTAGCAACTTGAGTGAGTCGACTCACTTTGGAAAAAAATCTAACAGAACCTAGAGGAAAGATCTCTTCGGTCTGATTTGAAAAATTTGCCGGGATTACATCCTTAGGAACGTTCTACAAGCTATCCGAAATAGTTAGTTTTATTAACCTAATATGCACAGTTAGCATAATTCAAGCAAAGTGTTTTGTGATTGGCCTATTCTTATGGCCACAATTGTGGTCAGGTGACGAAAGTAATTCGTACGATTAGATGGCATCGATATTATAGATTAGCCACATGAGCATTAGCTTGCCTAATCGCACTTTGCCTCGTTTAAGTAACATGGCTATAAATAAGTAAGCGTGGGGAAAACACAAGGGACTCAAAATCCACATATCGAAATTGTCCCTGGCTTAGATACTGTAGGCGATACGAAAATGTAGCAATCAGCCTCAAGAGCCGGTACACTTGATCGTAGGGAGCGTGTCTGCGATATCGAAATCTGCTGATAAGCGATAGTACAATGTTTGCTTTAGAGTATTGGAATTGAAAATGAAAATGAATTGAAAAATCCAAGTGTTTACTGTCAATATTTCTGTTGTTCCATTTGTTGCCCACAACATGTTTCCAAGGCTAAGAGAACGAGCGGCCAGCTCACCGCGTAATTGGTATGACGGCTCCGAGGATACGCTGTGTAAGTTTGTCTATATCAGATAGCTCTTGCGACAACTCACTTTCATCCAGTGTTTGTAGTGCCACCACTTGGAGCCACTTCTAGTGGGCGCAGACGTTTCTATGGCAGTGAATTGAATAAATCAACGGATGTCATCTCTGTATCGGACAAAGTGGAGGTAAGTCATACCAATTTTGGCTTTCAGTTCAATTAGAATTTAGAATCAACGTAGTACTTTTATACACAATGAAACATTATGGTCATAAATTCTGTCTAGAGATAAAGTTACTTGGAACTGAAGAAATAATACGTGTACTTACCGGAAGGTGTATGGTACAATGTAGACTTCACACGTGACGGGACTTTATCTGTTTAAAAAGTACAATAACAAATAAGAACAAAAGGAATTTTGAACGTACAAGTAGGGGAAGAACCTCGGTGTTTAGTAGACAACCACACGGTTCGGTGTTTTCGTTTATTTTAAACTGGAAACGAAATCACTTCTTTGATATTTTTCTGCCCATAACACATCATTCGCATTCTTAAGAAAGCGACTAGCAGCGGTAAGCTTATTGAACTTATATCTCACAAACAGTCATGCTCCCATTTTCACTTTCGCAAAAATTTTGCGATTTGGAGAACAAATTTGGTCGCGGTTTCAAATTGCAAAACTTTTGCGAATGTGAAAGTGCGTGCATGGCTGTATATTAGAGAGAAAATTCAATTGAAAATTGTTGGTCGGGATCGGGCGGGACGGGAACATTTCCTGGAAATATGTTGCCAACTGTAAAAACCTTTACTCTTCATAAAGGTTTAGTTTGTATGAAGAGGTGCAGAGGGGCAGTCCACAATACTACACCCATTTTCGACAATGACGTTAGCTTCATCGATTAAATCCCGACTAAGTTGAATAAATGAAACAAAAGAGAACAAGTGAACATGTTCAGTAGAGTAGTGTTTGTTGGGAAGAGCGAGACTAAAAAGCCAGAGTGTATTATGTATATAAAGATACGCAAACCAGCTCTGACCTACTTCATCGCGAATGAAAAGCTGTTTGCTCTTTTGCCACAAGCATGCGTTGCAGGCTCGTGTCGGTGTGAATAGCGAAATGTGTTCGGCCTCTGCGGACCAGGCGTGCAAATCGCTGCAGTAGAGCGTTCATGCTCAATGAAGTGGGAAAAAAAGTTGATTTTCGAAATTTTTGTTTTAGAAATCACATAACTTCGTTATTTATTAAACGATTCCAAATATCCTCTTTCAGACCATATTAAATCAGTTCTAAACCAAACCCTGATTTCAGTTTTACTCTTAGATAATCCGTTCTCATAAAATTTTTGCAACCATGTGCAAACAACAACCTTGTAAACTTAAATTAACCGATTACCTATCGATTGAAAAAAAAGGATTTGTTAATGTTACTTAAAGTTTTTGTGTAGTTTAATTTTTTGTAAACCTTTAAAACATGACACCTGAAGGTATACAGTACCCTTAAGTTATGAACTTGAAATCTGGTCTGTGTTTAGGTAATATCTCAGAACAACTTTATGAAGTTAGATTTTTTACTGGATCAGTAACAGTATCGAACCGGTTATACGGATGTGTCACGGAAATCTCTTCCAACCAAATTCCAACCAAGAGATGACATTTCAATTGGAACAGGTTGTGTTCTAACTAGATTTTCAAATTAGAAAATGAAATCTCTTAAAGTTCTGGGACACCAACAGATTTTTCGAGCGTTTTGCAAACTAACTGAGGCCAAAATCTCTATATATCCCAGAAATTATATTGTAAAAACCGAAATGGACCCGGTTAATTTGTTTCGGTTATGGTTAATCAAAAAAAATCCATTTCGGTTTCGGTTACGGTTACGATCACTCAAAAAAAGATGTATTTCGGTTACGGTTTTATTTACGGTTTCGGTTTGATTCGGTTATACCGGTTAAAAATAACAGTTGTTGTTTCAGTTGGATACCCTGAATGAGACTTCGTTTTCTTAGCAATTTTGTAAAATAATTAATCTGTAACCATACATACATATATCTATACGAAATCATAAAATGTTCTTTATTATTAAATTGTATTAGAATGATTATCACAATCAACTGGAACAACTCATAGAAATGCAGCTTCCTTGTGTAGTTGAATTAGTAAATCACATTTCGCATGACTCAAATCCAACTCAAACCCAAGCGGTGGTCGGGGGGTCGTTGCTTCTGCTTATCAGCATTGAACTTGACACTCAAAGCTCGGCGTAGGTTAAAAGAGCAGCTGCACTAAGCTCTAAGCCAGAGAGCATGACATCCGTCAAGCGAGAGCAAAGCTTAAGTTAATTGAAAAGACTTCACCCGACCGCCTCCCTCCCACGCATGCATGCTTTACCGTATTTATCTAAAACTTTGTGTTTGATTTTGGTTCTTGCTGCCCCCCTTTTTTTTTTGGTACTCTCGCACTCTCTGACTCTCTTTCGCTCTCTGATCGCTTTAAAACGCAGCTTGCACAAGGGCAGCGCATCATTTATCGTTGGTCGTCACCCCCGTCCACCTGACCAGAGACCTCTGGCACCTGTTTTTTGTTTTTTATTATTGTTTAATTTCTTTTCTGTTATTTTATTTTTTTTTGTTTTAATAATTGTCGAAAATCTTTACGTGCGTGCATTTTTGGACATTCCGAAAAGATTTTGGGTTTGCTGTTGTTGCTGTACATTTCATTTGGTTGACCGTTATGCGCATTGCGGTAAAATGAGCGAAACTAAAGTAGAGACCCCCAACAACAACAACAACAACAGCGACGGCGGCAAATTGAAGGAGCTGACAAAAATTGAAGTGGCTGCGGCAGCGAAGCAAAAGGTAAATGTGTAATAATGTTGTGTGTAAAGCAGTCGAAAAAGCTGCTGCGCCATATAAACGGGAACATGAAAAGAAATCAGTCAAAAAGCGTCAGCATCTGAGATCACTTTCAAGTGACAATTGAGAAAGTACATACAAACACATACATACATATACAACATACATATGTATGTGTATTGACTGTAAGGTCCCTCTAGTACGGCTGGGGTCAGTCACTCTATTTTCGTCAACCTAGCGTTGCTCTTTGTACGGTGATGCGTCGTGCCGCCTGTCAAATTGTAACATGGGCCGAACGAGTGTCGCTAAAGTCGGCCCATACATGGCATTAAGTCGAACGAGCGTCGATTAAGTCGCCCCATGCATGTCATTGGGTCGAACGAGCGTCGCTTATGTTGCTTCTCTGCATGGCATTGCGTCGTCCTAGCATGCCTGGAGAGCCGTTAACGTATTGAGCGGACATCGCCTTGAAAAATACGTCAGTCGAGCGTCAACGACAGTCACAAAATCGTCGACGGAACGTTGATACAGCATGGGTCGGCCGTACTAGAGGGGTGTGTCAAATCGGAACTTTTCAAATGCTTCCTGGCACACTAGACTGTTAGATAGTTGATAAAGATCCTGCCAAAAATACAATTTTCTTTTCTCCGATCTCAAACTTTTTTTTTCGTTAAGGTATTCTGTTTCTCCTCAAAGGAGCAGGTTCGAACTCACAAAACTTTTTGGGTTCAAGTTCACGGAGCGAGTTCAAAAAGTTGGTGAACCTTGGTTCGAACCCCCAAGTAAATTTCGTTTTTGCAAATTCGGAAAACAGTCGTGTGCAAATCACAAAATCCTTGTCGTTAGTAAAGCTCTGCGAGAGCACAAGCCTCGTGGAAAGCCAAATTCTGAAAGTCGTGCGCAATGCGATCGGAAAAAGCAGTCGTAAAATGTCCGATGTTGATTTTCAAGAAATTACAAAAAAAAATGTCAGTCATAGGACGAAGCATCTGATAATAAAATGCATACATACATTTGTATATGTTATATGTACACTGAGAAAAAATCAATCTAAAACCAAGATTATAATCTTGAAACGAGACGAAACGGTGTCAGAATTCGACAGAGACGAGATAATCTTAACACAAGATTATATTCTCAATTAAAATCTTAATCCAACAATACTGGGACTTGAATTCAATACATTCTGCGCACTGAAACACCGACACCACCGCTCTACCATCGAGCGTCAACTGCCAGTCTCAACCAGCTGCAGCATAAGAGCAGAGATTTTTGCTGCCTGAGCTCTTATACCGCAACTGGCCGCGCCGAACTATTGACCCCCGACGGTCAAATCGGGTAATCGGTCGTGCCAATGCTTCAACTATGCGTTTATTGAAGAAAGAGGTTTTGGTTCGAGTCCCAGGAGGCATTTTTTTGGTCTTTTGTTGAGCAAAATAAATCTATATATATTAAAAAAAATTTAAGCTGAACCTTTACAGAAAACTGTAGGACGGTTGATAAGTTGCGAGATGATAAATCTGGTTTTTAAGATTTCTAATCTCATTTCAAGGTTTTTCAATCTTGTTTTTATAAGATTGCAAGGTTCTTGTAAACGATATTTTTAATCTAGATTTTAGATTGATTTTTTTTTTCTTAGTGTATGTTTAGCATTAACTTACCCATCCGGCAATCGTTACCGAAAACGGTTTAATTTTCGACATTTTCTCGAAATATCAAAAATGTTTTCCGTTTTCGGTTCAAAAAGGTTTCTCAATTTATGGCAGCAAAACGTAAGTTTTCGCATCAGTTCTTTACAGTTTCACGACACCGAAGACGGATCGAAAACTGAATCGGTTTCAATATGCTTCCGGTATTGAGAAAGTGTTGAGAACGGATTCGAAAACGTGCTGTGAACGTTTACTTTCTCTACAATTGTTAAGAATGTTTGGTTTTGCACAAAAAACTGTAAATAAAAATTACACACATACAGTCAAGGCTGCAAACCTTTTAAATTTTGCAGAAGGTTCGGTCCAGGGGTTCAAAGTCTAAGGTTCAGTTCGCGGACCGGTTCCTGGAACCTCTGAACCCAAGGTTTTGGTTCGAACATAAAAGCATACTTTCGATTTATTGATTATTTCGATACTGCAGCCAATATTGGTACTGAGTTTATAATAGAAAAACGTATAGCCAGGCACTTAGATAGTAATAAACCAGGGCTGCAATACCAAAAATTTGTTCGGAACCTCCGGTTTGCTGGCTCGAACCAAAATTTACCAACGGTTAAGGTTCGGAAATTTGAGGTTCGAGGTTTTTGGGCGTTGGTTTTGGTTCGAACCTTGTTTCGTTGCACGTTTTTCCCCAATATATTTAAAATAACAATACTATAGGTACACACTTGACGCCTAGATACATTGTTAGTCCGCATTTACACGGTGAAGCAAACTTCAAGAAGAGGTGTAGGGGACAGTTGAAGCAGGGAAAGCTTCATGGCAAGCTGGCAATGAAGTTTTTCGATATGTATATGTATAAGATGAAAAATTTGTGCCAGTTTTCTCTGATTTAGTGTCTGTTTATGTTTTGTACACACTTATTTACATATATGTTTACATATATTTATAACTACGTTCCATTCAGACGTTTTTAGGTGGAGATCTTTTAAAGAACTCTGAATGCAAAAATCTTAAAGAGTTGGTAAACTTTCGCAAATTTTGTAGGTTAAGTTCCATTGCGTCCCACAGTCCAGTGCTAGGTTTTTGTAATTTTGCTATATGCAATAGATGTCATATAGTGAGAGTACGAAGTTTCTTACAAAGTGTGTGAACTTTACTAATTTCAAACTGAACTTTCTTAAAAAAATCGTTAACTACTAAATGTAGAGTGTCATTTTTGGGGCACAACAAATAGAGAAATTATAGTGTACTCTAGGGAATCTATTAAGGTAATTTGGTCATCGTACACATCAAGAAATGGTTTGGATTCACATGAGCAACCTTCAATAACATTACATTCTTCATAGTTGCATTCCTTTTCTGCTTTGTATTTGTCATTTAAAAGCTCTCCTGCTCGAACCATATTCGCTCCATTATCGATGGTGTTAGTATAAATCTGACCTAGAGAAATATCGTACGATTGGAAAATTTCTTGAATGATAGGCAGATTACAGGGAATTTCTGTGCAAAAACTACTTAATTTTGTGAACCCAAATTTTGATGAAACTTTGCATGTTTTGCAGGACTTAAAACCAGAGGTGGCAAAAATCGGTCCCCCGTTTGCCTTTGTCAGAAAATAACACTTTTCGTCCGGCACATTGCTTTAACAGCGGTCATTGTTTCTCTTTGGTTGTGAGAGGAGAGAAACACATCCCTGCAATCAGGGCTTAATACCGGAACCGGAACCGTTAAATGAAATAAACCGTTTCAAATCAAGTACCGGAACCTGAACCTATACAAATTTTTATTTGAGAACTGAAAACCGTTTACTGTTGTTAATGGAACCGATAGCACCGGAACGAAACCGAAACGTTGGTACCGGTACAGTTTCGGTTTTTTTTTACCTGTCCAGAGTGCATCGTAGATTTGGTCACAAGTTGGGGCTCTACATACAAGATGCTAAAATATTTGCTGGCGGAAGACATCTTCAACATTTGCTCCAGTTTTGCGGCTGCAGATAATGACTTTCTTCTGCACCGCGAAATTGTACGCATATTAGAACCAGCGGTGGTGGCCACAACTAAACTTCAACCGAAAATATTGTTTTTGGTGATTTGTATACCATTTGGATACACAAAACAGTTACTGGATTCCATTAAGACTTTTCTCGCACTTAAGCGTGTTTGAAACCATGAAAACATTCTTAACTGGTGATCAGAATCCTCCAAAAAGTTTCCAGAATTGTATGAGATTTCAAAAGTCCTGATTTCTGTTCCAGCTACGCAGGTTCTCTGGCGATAAATTTATAATGAATCCGCTAAGAAGTTGTATGGACTGAACCACATTGAATGCAGTTATGTTACCGTGAGCAAATCACAACTTACCGGTATACCGAAATAAAAATCTGGGTACCGTATCGAAACCGAAATTAATTGAAAACCGAAATAGAACCTTTAACCAAAACATTCATTTCGGGACATACCGAAACTGGTACCGGAACCGAAATTCGTTTCGGAATTAAGCCCTGCCTGCAGGGAATACGTCTAGTTTACAGCCAGAAATGTAGCAGTCGCTAAAAACTTGCAACTGGTTGCACTTCCTATCCAAATCAATGTATATATATTTTTGTTTTTTTTCCTCTCAGGTCAGCCTGCAACCTTTTTGGCAAAATTCACGCATTCAAATGGTCTTCTTCGTTTGTATGCATCGGCGTGTAATGATCGGCTAACAATATGAAATGTATGCGATGAACTATATGCGCTCTCTCGTTCTCTCTCGCATTGAATCTATCTCTGCTTATGTTTAACTCTTGAGTCTGCAACCTTTTCAAATACAATTTTGACAGTTTGGTCTTCGAGAAGTGCGCAAGTTAAGACCAATTGACTGAGTTGGACCTGTTATTCGGTTGCTGTCAGAACGACAGTTTGGTCTTCGAGAAGTGCGCAAGTTAAGACCAATTGACTGAGTTGGACCTGTTATTCGGTTGCTGTCAAAACGATAACAGAACAGAAAGCCCGTTTTTGCTTTACTTTTTCGGTCAGTGACGTGAGCAGAGCGAACTGAAAATAGGGTTGAGAGTTATTTACGAGCTATTAAAATTTAAAACTAAAACTATGACTCCATACGCAAATAATTTGATCAAATATGGCCGAAAGGTTTCCTAGATTGGCCTCTTTATCCAAATTTTCATTAAAATTTTGGGCAAATTATTTACTACTTAAGGTTCGGGTTGGACTTCCTGAAAATCCCTGAGACACCGACTTTGGAGCTGTTGTACTCCAAACTGGTATGTAGTCCTGGATCTTATAAAAATGAATTGAATATTTTTTTAAACTAATCTTTATCTTCTCGAATACCAGTTCTCAGAAGACTAAAAATATCGGTGTCTTCTACTATACAATTCGGGTTTGGGATCAGGTTTGATAGACATAATAATTATATATAAACAGAGAACATAACGCCTTTATAAATTTCAATTGGAAGCGTGTTCGTTTTTTTGACACGATGCTATTCACAGTGGAATAGTACTACAACGATCGGAATCAATCAAAAAGTATTTTGCAGTAACATTTTTGAGTTATTGGTACTAAATCTCTACGAAATACCCTCCCCCCAGTGCACATCAATTTCATATACTTTGTACAATTTGATTTGCTATTCGTTTCGATCATTCTACTAATTTTACTTAATTGAGAAATTACTGTAATGCTAACTAGTCTCTCAGATGATACAATCCATTTAACAAGAAATTATAAAATTTACCTTATTATAAGCTAAAATTTTATTGAATAAAATTGATCAGGTCCCTAAAGACCGGAGCTGACAGAAATACCACCAAACATAGCTTCAAAGTACTAATACTCTTTTCAGCCAGATTTGACACACTTTCTCATTTCTTGAGACACCCGTTGATCACCTTCAATCTGTAATGCTGTAAATTCCATTGTCAGTTTGCTAACTCTCAGAGAAAACTGGCTAGTCTAGACCCAAGTTAGACAATCGCATTGTTGCGATTCACACTTTGTAATTAGTTGTTCCATCTCTTTCCCTGCCCGCCCTCCTAAACATGGTTAATTTATTTGCCTAAGCCAACTGTCTGGCGAAAAAAAAAAATCGAACTTTAAAGCTCGAGGCCGGCCTTAGCGCGTTCTTAGTTCGATTTCAAACGTTGACAGATACACGACTCTCGGTTTTCGATCTCTCGGATCTTTAAATGATCGTTACATAAAATCAATAAAAACCGTTTTGAGTCAACTATGACCAATGGCCGTAACCATTGAGAATTGTAAACCGATGATGGTGAGTGAGTGAGCGTTGAGAGAGGCTGAGAGGCAGGGACGGACGGATGATATGTGAGCAGAATTCACAATTTGCTTATCAATGGTTTTTGGCCAAACGAACATAAAACCCGTTCGCGTCGTTCACCTTGGCCATAAACAACCAACCACAACAAAAACGAAAACATCAAACAAAATCGGTTAGAGAAAACGAACAAAAATTCAAATGAGAATAAACATATTTAAATAGAAATCAGGGGGGGAAGAGGGATTAACACTCTTTTAATAGATGAAAGTAAATATCCTTAATGGTCAATTTAAATCTTCTCTATGTTGGCCTACTTATTTTGAATCCATAAAATACTACTTTGAATACTGAATGAAGCGAGTCTATAAACTTAATGTTTTGGGAGAGACCATACAGAAATTGTTAACCTAGTCGCGTGCAACTGAGCTCTAGTCAGTGATTGATTGGAGTTTTGTCACTATTTAGGACTCTGTATTAGTAAATAAACGCTACAAAATACTTAATTTATTATTGTCAACTTTCCCATTCACTAAATTATTGCACAACTTTTAAAAATAGAGAAAAGCTTACTTCGGCTTCCCGTTAAGTGACGCCAAAATGTTTCTCAACTATTCGGTTCACTGCTTGACACAGTTTATAAACCGCTGGTTTGGTTCATTGCATGGTTTTGGAGCCGAGGTTTCGTTTTGGTTGACCGGTTTACTCTAATTTATTATCAGAGGACAATTGCAGATGCTGTTAAACTACCGGAACATCTTCTTTGTTAAGCAAGCACAGATGTCTGGGATCTACTCGGTCTATGAGTGGTCTCCCTTGTTGAGGATCGAACTTAATCTAAACTTATTTTAGGGAAACATTTCCAATTTAAAAATTTTTAAGTATTTTTGTCTGAATAGAAGCGCTTACGTTTGTTTGGCCTTGCAATTTTCGGTATGTAGTTTGATTTACGAGATGGAATTAGAGTTTCGGTTATATTTGGTACATCCCTGATATATAAATGCTTGCTTCCATGCATTACAAATACACATTCTGCAAGGGTATAACCTTTTTTATACTCTGTACCGAAGGTACATAGAGTATATTAAGTTTGTGCAAAAGTATGTAACAGGGAGAAGGAATCGTTTCCGACCCTATAAAGTATATATATTCTTGATCAGCATCAACAGCCGATTCGATATAGCCATGTCTGTCTGTCCGTCTGTCTGTCTGTCTGTCTGTCCGTCCGTATGAACGAAGAGATCTCAGAGATGGTAAGAGATAGAGGTTTGACATGTATGGGACATATATTTCTTATACTTGCAGGCAGATCAAGTTTATTTTCAATTTTTGCCACGCCCCCTCGCGCCCCCGCAATTTGGAAAAAACGTCATATCTCCTACAGTTTTGATGATAGATGGTTCATACTTTCTAGAGATATCTAGTACTCAAAATTATTTATCGATTTGCTGAAGGAATGATAAAGATCGGATGAACGATACTCAAGTTATGAGCAAAAAACGGTCAGTTAACACCCCCCACCCACCCCACCCATAACCTAAGCATTGCGTTCAGCAGAAGCAATCTTAGTGGAGAGAGAGAGAGAGACTTAGAAAGCGCACTGCGTTGTGCGTTGTGTGTTAACTGGCCGTTTGACTCGTGACCAAATGCGAGCTGCGACATTAAGGGTGCAGAGTATGTTATAGTCGGGCTTGACCGACTTTCTTTCTTGTTTTTATAGCTTCAGTGACTTTAATTTTAAAAATAACGAAACTCAGGACTATAAGCTCATCTCAACGAATAGCTTAAGCCCACGACTTCGGGAGCCAGCTTTTGCTGGTAGCTTTTGACTTTCAGCTTAAGCTCTAAGCCAGGGGGTTCCCCAAGAAGAGAGGACGGAAAATGTGACTGTCTTTCTCTAACACACAGTGATGCCGGTGTGTACCAAGTGTGATCGGCCCTTAGGGGCTATGGCTGGGCAACTCTGCTCTAAGCTGAGAGCCGTAGATGGATAGATGAGAGCACTAAACGGTTTACAGCTCATTACTCAAAGCTTTTGGCTCTGAGCTGGAAGCACCTCGAGTGCCGCGAGTTAGCAATCAGCTCGAGAGCAACAGCTCTCCGCTTATAGCTGCAAACCACAGGCCTCAGTCTTATGCTGTATGTCTTAGCCCCTCGGTTCGCTGCTTAGCTCTTTGACTCGCAACTCAGAGCCGAAAGCTCTCAAAAGAGAGACGACTGATGGTTCCGCTCTCGAGCCTCTGCTCTCGAGCCTCGGATCTCAGATCAGTGTAAAGAGCTGAGGTGTGAGCGAAAGTCGAAACTGATAAAAACTGAAGTTGATTTGAGCTTAGAAATTTTTGTAGCTTTCCAGATAATAAACACTTGGGGATTCCAAAACAGTAAAATTTCAGCCGAAAGTTATGCAATGTATTTGAAAGGTTTTTACCAATTATTCTAATTAAATCTCTCGCTGTTACATGGTGCCTGGAGAATCTGTTCAGCTATCGTTTAGCAGGGCCAAGAATTCTTGTTTGTATACAAAGGGTACACATGGACCTAGATCTTTAATTATTTTATTAATTAATCGACTCATTTCTCTTGCTCCATGATATCATTCGCCTGACCTTTTTGTAAACATTCCGTTTTTCATTCCCCGTTATGATTCATTTCAAAAAAGGTTTGATTTCGCCACGTCTGACCAATAGATCCCAAATTTTGATATTGATATTAGTGAGGTGAGTTTTCGTCAAGTCATGCGGTACTCAAATATGAAGCTTCCCTTGATTTAATTGTCATCGGTCTCTAATGACCGACCAGTGCGTGGTCTTTGCCCTTGGCCCTAAGGCACCATCACCGTTCAAAATCAGACATGACTTTCTTTCCGACCCCATAGATTCATCTATACACCCAACAAAATTTGTCAATATCACTTTGATACACGTTGTCTCAAATTAAAACTATATAAACCTAGAAAATATCAAAGTGTTATTTTGGGTATTAATTAGATCCTTTGAATTTAAGTTCGAAAATGAAAAGTCGATGCTTTACGTATCACATTTAGGGCCGTTTTCTCATATTCCTGTTTTTGCTCAAATCGAAATCCACCTAGATTTTGCAACTAAGTGGTTTTTTGTGCAATTGGTTGTCTCATGTAGGTTGATTATAAATTCTGCCATTTGCGCCACGGTCACACCGGGTGGGATACATCAATGCATAATATTTTAAAATTAGTGGCATTAAAATATTTCTTCTGGAGCCTTGAAAGTGACTTCTGTTTTTGTCGCATGCGAATGCATTGGTTTTTTGTAATTATCTTGAAAACGAACTATTGCCCAAAATCAACTTTAGTACCAATTATAGTGCTAATCAAGAGCTATAAGTATCGTCTCTTGTCAAAATAAAATAATGTTTTGGCATATACTTTTCTTCACTTGGAATGCGTACGAATGTCGCATTCGACATTTGAGAAATGCCCATATGTACTATTTTTTAACAAAGAATACGACAAAAATTGGGCTTGGGCATGGGCTTCGAGGTAGACAAAGAGCTCATATGCTCGATATGTGCAGATGTACTGGAAAACCCGGTAAAGTCGAGAAGCTGCGAACATGCATTTTGTAGGAAGTGTATAGAGAAGTGGATACTGCAGAAACAAATTTCTGTTCATTTAATTTTAAAGAAATATTATTGTAAAAAAAATTAATCAAATAAGCTCCAACGAGCCAAGCGATCAGGAAATGTTGCAAGACCGTGTCAAGGATATTGCTCTGCCCGATTGGTTTATTAAAAGAAAAATAAATTAAGAAGAAAATTTAGGTTAAGTTCCGATTGGCTGCGGCTAGAAGCGAGTAAAATGAATGCATGAATGAATGAAAAAAATAAAGAAGACAAAAAATGATTGTTGTGGGCCTCACGAGAGCCAACTGCTGAATGAATAGAAAACATTGATTGCTAAAGCAAAACAAATTTATCATAACTCTTGGCCTACTACGAAACGTAAAAAACATGCCAAAATATATATATGGGGCATTCCAAGCAAAAATAGGTATTTTCTGAGTTGATGTTTCCGAATTGGATGATAATTGGCCCAAAGGGAGCTTATTATGAGATAAGCTTAGTCCCAAAATTTGAGATTTTATGGAGATTTTTGGCGGAAGTTATACGGTCAGGGTATACAGTCAGGGTAAAATTGTGAATTTTTAAAATTTTAAATATCTCGAGAACGGTTTAAGATAGAGTTTTGAATTTTTTTTTCAAATGTTCAGGTTTAAAAATCCCTTTCGAACACAATTTTGAAATAAAAAAAGGATTTCTCCAAAAAACTTAGTCTAGCAAATAAGTCCCATTCTTCAAACTTTTTCAAAAACACATACACTGCTCGCCACTTGAATAGGACACCGCTAAAGTCGATTTTCTATAGTTAATTGCTGCTAAACCAAGCCATCTAGGAAAATAATTTTTGTTTTCTTATAAAGTTTATTTCAATGTAGTAATTAGACGAAAATTACAAAATTATTCAAAAGTTGTAAGTATACAAAAAACATTGTTAACCAATAAGTAACAAATTTTGGAGTCTTCATTTTGCACCACTTGAATAGGACACTTTATCTAAAAACCATTTAAGAATATTTCAATCCTTTTCGAATAACAATATTACTTAAATAAGAAATTACTAACATGTTTTCAAACCAAAAAAAGTTTTTAATAGTGTGTTGAGCCTCCTTTTTTCTCCAAAACCTCACACATTCGGTCTGGAAGGGATGCATACAATTTTCCCAAATAATTCAACGATATCGAGCCCCATGCTAATTTGATAGCTGCAATTAGTTCGGGAACGCTCGAATATTGCTGACCTGATCCATATACTTCACGTGTTAGCCATCCCCACACATTCTCAATGATATTCAAGTCCGGTGAATAGGGTGGCCAGTTTAATAACTTCACGTTTTGGCTCGCTATATACGATTTAACAATCCGGGCCGTATGTATAGGGGCATTATCATGTTGATAAATCCATTTTAGATTTGCAAAAAGAGTTTGGAAGTGTGGAAAGGCCTCTTTCAATATACCATTATAACACAACGCATTCATGGTGGTTGGAATAAATTTAAGCTCACAGGTGCCATAATAGGAAATGGCCCCCCATACCATAATACCTCCAGCATTGCTGTGCAACTTATCAAGATGGTGTGGTTCTCTTCGAAGATCATGAAAATAGTAGCTGTAGCCATCGGGGCCCTCCAAATTAAACTTTTTTTCTTCCGAAAAGACAACACGTTGCCACTCCGAAGTCCAGGTGACATGTGCGCGCGCGAAATCAATGCGTTGTAACTTCCGAGCCGGGTTAAGAGGTGGCTTCTTCTTGATTTTTAGTCTCTTCAGGTGTGTAGCATTATTGATAACACGACGCATGGTTGTCAAACTTGCTTTAACGTTGCATTTTTCCCTTATCTTGGCCAAAGTGTCGTGCGAATTGGAAGCTTCTCTTAATATAAGTCGCTTGTCCGCGATGGTAAGCACACTGTGGGTGCGGCCCTTCATGTTTTTACCATAATTAGCCTCATTATTTAAAAAATTTGTTATGTCGTGACGGCTCCTGTCGACTTTTTTTTTGCTATTTTGGCAATAGAAAGTCCAGAATCCTTGTAAGCTTGGATTTTTCCTTTCTCCGACTCAGATAATGAAGTGCCACGCCCCATTTTAATTTTTTTTATTTTTATATACACTTCAATTAAAGCAAAAAGTTTAAGTTAACCAAAATTTGTGTGCACGTGTCAACGATACCGACCAAATAAAATGCATGTTCTATTCAAGTGGCGTAAAAATTCCATTGAATTTTTGCGAATGCTCACATAAAGTGCAAACAACTTTATAGCGGTTCTATTCCAAAACTTGGAATATACCAGAAAGAGCGAAGAATGCTTGCACAAAGATAATATGCTAAAAATACCGTTATTCTACCATTTCGTTTTCGAGTTACGAGCAGTTTTAACGAGAGCATACAGGGTGTCCTATTCAAGAAAGAAACGGGAAAATACAAATAATTCAGTATATTCACAAGACAGTTTGACATAAATCATTATTTATTTTCAAGGCTGCAAACCGATACGGAACTGAGCCCCGCAGAACCGGTTCGGTTTGAGTTTTTTGGGTCCATCGAACCGGACTTTTGAAATCTATTACCTCGAGAACCCGAACCCGAGCTGGAATTCTTCTGTATGGAAAAACGTTCGGTTCAAAAAATTATTAAAATCGACTTTAATAAGTTTCCCTATATTACGGCTGGAAAAAATCATTGGGCGTGTTCACCAGAAATATTGATCGCTGAGCAAGTATCAGAGAAAAATTATACATCGAAAAGGATCTGCTGAACGCAGTGCTACATTTTCCCCCAAAGTCGCTTAAAACAAAAAAAAACGTTAGCACTTTTTCAGAAGCGTTAGAAGGCGTTATTTGCAGTAGCGCTTGACCTTTTTTGGACTGATTTCCGTGACCCAAAGAAAAAGAATAAAAGTCGACTTGGATGCAAATCGTGGCCAAAATGGAAGACCACGGTGTTTTTGGGCAAACTTCTGACAAACTTGAAGCACTGTCCACGGAACCACCAAGTGGGAGTTTTTCGACGAAATGGAATCCATTCTAGGTAATGACCTGGCAGTAGATGGTGAGGAGGAGAATATTGAGCAGCTATTGTCATGGGAAGACTTTGGGCTTGCTCCTACCTTAAATGACGGGCGTAACAGCAGCTCGATGGTAGAAGATGACGCTATCGCAGTTGAATTCAGCAGTGCTCCGGTGGAAGCGCAATTGAGCTGTCCCATCCGTAATAAACGGAAACGGAAGGGTGCTGCAGAAAATGAACGTTACTACGCCAACAAAAAGGCTATTAAAGTGAAAGAGTCCCGTACTGAAGAGCTAAGAAAGCTACGAGAGGTTCTGCAGGAGTCCAACAAGTGGCAAGCTGAGCGCAACCAGCTTCTAAAGGAGTATCTTTCCAAAGAACCCCAAAAAGACTTATAATAGTTATGAGAGCTGAATCTCTTAAAATGTTCCTTCACCAAATGTGCCGCTAAATAATAAAAATATAAGTGACTAATTCGCTGAAGTGATACATATGTATAGAATTTGGTGGGCCAATCCAACAAGTCTTGCAATTTCCACGCAATGGCCATTTAAAGTAAAATATGATATTTCCTTAAATAATACATGATTTAGTTTTCTATGCACATATGTAAATTAATACAACAAATCTTTTATGAAATCCCGTTTTCGCAATCCCTCTAGTGAGGCTGTCTGTTGAGGCTTAGCTTCATCTCGGCGCGATGCTTCTGGTTCAGTACTTGATACTTCATTTCCTCCCCATCCCATTCCTTAAATTCACCGTTGATTAAAATAAAATGATGAATCAAGCAACTGGCCATTACGATATAATTGGCAAAGCAGGGCGACTTAATATCACGATATTTAAGTCTTTGAAATTTTCCTTTAAATAATCCAAATTCGCGCTCAATAACTGATCTTATGGAAGAAAATCTGATATTAAAAATACTGATAATTTGTGCTTCAGTGAGATGACCATTATCTCGAAAAGTTGTAATCAGATGTACACTAAGCGGATAAGCTGAATCACCTATCAAATGCATGTTGGGAGGATACGAGCGGATGATTATATATCGTTATATGTTAGATATGTTAAAAAAATCGTGTGAATTTCCCACTGGCTGCTTTATTGGGATATGGCAGCTGTCGATAGCAACTATTACACCTGGAATGCCTCGAGATTTCTCCTTAAATATGCCAGCAGTAGTTGGTTGTTGGGCACAACCGGGCCATTTAATATAGGTGGATGCTAATCCAGCATGTATGTGCATGTATGCATGATGTACCCAAAAACTTTTTGCTATGTTGAATCGGTCACCTACAGCCAGAAACGACACTTATTTGGCCAAAAGCCAAATTGTAAATAAGAGTTTTTTCTCAAGAACCACGTTAGCAATTGGCTCCTCAGTAGATGCAGCGCATGTTGCAACTACTTGAAGAAGGGACTGAAATTATAAAATGAATTAGTATTTAGTATATCTAAGTATTTTTGTGTGCAGTGGATTAAGTACCCCAAACGTAGTCCGAGACATCCTGAAGGGCTCCTTAAATTGGTCCATTCGGTAATGGTTAACCGTAATTTTTTTGGTTTTTTTTTGAATTGACGTCTGTGCAAACTATTCCCCTCTACTAAGTCGATTAAGGCCTTGTTAAAAAACTCTAATCCAAAAAACTCGTTCGACGGTAAACTGATTTTAAAAATATGTGCCCAATATTGGTATCGATAACAAGCCAATCGATAGACAACCACAGCTGTTGGTAGCAGTATCACTTCAAAGTAGCGTACTATTTCTTCGCTACTTGCTCCTGTTTCATGATACGTCAAATTGGCTATCATGATACCGTATCACTCGAGTTCAGCAGGAAGATCATTAAAAATGTATACATGATAAGGGAGCAAGTTATTCTGCTGAACAAGGCCATTGTTTAGTACTTGGATCGCTTGGTGCATTATCAGATGAAGATCAGTTTTGTAAGTCATATCCAAACTGGGAATATTTCGACTATGAGAAGGGAAATGAAGTAATAGTCTAGTTGTAACATGACAATTCATACTCTTCATATCTATGTACGAGTACACTTTGGAAGAAGCAGGTACTTATGATTGATAGCGTCACCCTTTGTCAATAGCTGTTAATAGATATATCAAATAGTACGTTAAATGTGTCCTCTTCAACAAAAATAAGTCCAAGAAGGTTTTAATTTTAACGCAGATGTTATGAACCAAGGTTCGAACCAAAACCTCACGTTTGATAAGGTCTGGAACGGTTAACCTTATACTTCACGCAGTATTAAAAAGAATTTGACACTCAATAGTTTCAAATTGATGACTAAATAGTGTCATTTTGATGATTCTTTTTATGTTTTAGTTATACCTTTAATAAAAATGCAAAAAATCGTCATCTCTTTTTCAGGAACCCTTGCCATACCCGAAATCTGTGGCCTTTATTATCAGCAATGAGTTTTGTGAACGTTTCAACTACTATGGCATGCGCAGTGAGTTTTTAGAAGTAAACCAACTTTAATTATACACACTCTAACTTCCTCTTTTTTCTTAGCAATACTTGTGCTCTACCTTACCCACAAGTTGGGCTACAATGAGGAAACCTCCACCATACTATTTCACACCTTTACCATGCTGGTTTATATATTTCCATTGGTAGGAGCACTCATAGCTGATGGTTGGTTGGGTAAATACAAGACTATTCTATACCTTTCGATAGTCTATAGTTTGGGCGCCATGATTGTGTCGTTTGGAGCAGTACCGATGGACGGAATGCCTACCAAGTAAGTGACTACTTGTAAAGATTGAGACGACTCTTCATAACTCTCCTTGTATTTTTTCTAGGTTAGTTACTATTATAGGTCTCGTCTTGATAGCCATGGGCACGGGTGGTATAAAGCCCTGCGTGTCGGCCTTTGGCGGCGATCAGTTTGTCCTGCCCGATCAAAGTGCTCAGCTGGCGAAATTTTTTTCCCTGTTCTATTTTGCCATCAATGCGGGATCAATGATCTCTACAACCGTGACGCCTGTTCTGCGAGCGGATGTTCATTGCTTCGGTGATGAGGATTGCTTCTCCTTGGCCTTTGGAGTGCCGGCCGTGTTGATGATTGTCTCCGTCTTGATATTTATAGCGGGTCGTAGGCGCTATAGATGTAATCCTGCTGCTGGTAACATGATCTTTGGTGTCTCACAGTGCATCACCGATGCCTACCGAGGCTGGCGCAAGCAACGCAAGCTGGAGCCCAAAAAGCACTTTCTGGACTATGCTGAGCCCTCAGTGGGTGCCAAAATGGTGTACGAGACCAAATGCCTGGCCAAAATTCTGGTGTTGTATCTGCCGTTCCCCATTTTCTGGGCTCTCTTCGACCAGCAGGGTTCCCGTTGGACTTTCCAGGCCACACGCATGGACGGTGAAGTGTGGGGCTTTCAGATTAAGCCCGATCAAATGCAAGTAGTCAATCCGCTGCTCATACTCGCCTTCATACCACTCTTCGACTATGCGATCTATCCAATGCTACGGGCCATTGGTATTAAGCGTCCCTTGCAGAAGCTGACCATAGGTCTGCTGCTTGCGGCCTTGGGTTTCTTTCTATCGGCAGCTCTGGAGATGAAAATGGAGGAGGCAGCTCCAATGGCAGCACCTACTGATAGTACTATGGCACATTTGCGTCTGTATAATGGGATGCCCTGTCGCTATGACTTCACCACCGAGTTGGGTGCCAAGAGATCACCGAAGCGTAGCATAGAGCCCTTAAGCATGTGGTCGGATCTGACATTGCATGCGCCAGAGCCAGCGGAGTATGTCTTTAAGGCGGTGTCCAACAAAGACAAATGCCCGAACATAGAGGCTAAAATTCGTGTACATCCCGGAAAATCGACCAGTTATTTCATAGCTCACAATCAATTGCACGAGTTTGTGGATGGCCTGGAGAGTGCTCCGAATTTAAATAATGCTGCACTACTGAGGGCTCTGGTGAATACACCAAATGGAGAAGGACCCATATTGCTTAAGGCGCCGGGAACTAATGTGAAACCCTTAACCCTGGACAATCGTAATGTGTCCAATGTGCATAGGGTGGCGCTGGGATACGGCGAGGTGGATATCAATGGAAAACGTGCAGCTAGCTTTGAGCCCAAGAATGGAGGACTGTATAGTCTGCTAGTGGAGGGCAATGCACAGGATGGATATGTAAGTAAAGTGATAACTCTATATTAGGTAAATCCATCTGATTAAGATGATGGCAACCAACTGAGATAGGTCATGGTCAAATTTCTCGAAGTACTTGGAAGATTCCAATGCAGCGCAGAGTGTCTTCAATTCCTTTGAGGTTGCACACGGTGCTAAGAACAGTGGATATAAGAGCTGGGATGCAAGACTGTTCCGGTTCAGTGGTTCGTGGAGTTTATAACATGGTTTTTGGAGCAAGCTAGTGGTTTCCTTTCGATTTGCGAGAATTATAAAAAATTTCTAATAAGAAATGTTTGGCCTTTAGCTATAAAAAACGTAAAAATAATTTTCAAATATTAGGATTTACTTTCATTATCGTGAACATCGAAAGTTCTTTTATCCAAAGCCGTTCATAAGAATTCAGAATTATTCTTAAAAAGCAATGATGCAGTAGACATTAGAAGCACTCTAAAAACGTTACAAATGGAGAAACAATACACTAACTGAAAACTATTCAGAACTAGCTGTATACCCGGCGTCACCGGGGTCCTTTGCATTGTGTGGATACGTATTCTAAGAGAATGCTTGCATTCAATTATAAACTGGCTGCAAGTTGATATAACATTTGAACTTGTTCAAACTTGTTCGAAAGCAGCTTTAAATAGGAGGAAAAGTTTCTACACTTCATATTTCCAGTTAAAAGCTTAAACAATTTCTAAGATATGTTAAATGTTTAAGCGCCTATTTCACATCTCTTACACAGCGCCATCTGCCACATAAACTAACATATAACAGAGTAAAATGTATGTTTATCTGACACATAGGAGCTATTTGGAAGATGAGAAATCGGCCCTAACACTCATAATGCAAGCGTTCAGACCTATTTTCCATCTCAAGGCCTAAATAATATTTGAGATGTGGACTTGAACTACTTTTAAACTGGTTCACAATCCGTTGAGAATTCTAACGTTCGATTCTCGGATCGGTTTCTTTACTTATCGAACCTAAGGTTAGAGGTCACCTTTGGTAAAATAAAAAGACGTTTTTTATTCAGAATGATTTGTTTTGCCATTTTATAACTATTTAAAGTAAAACATCCAACTTCATATTACCAACCTACAGCATAACTTAAAAAACTTTAGAGATATGGCTCTGGACCACTTTTTAACCGGTATGAAACTGGTTCGATACCGGCCCTGATCCAGTTAAGTATCCAACTCAATATTACCATCAAGTTCATAGCTTAAATAACTTCTGAGGTAAGGCTCTGAAACACTTTCTAACCGATTCGAAACCGTTTCGATACTGATCCTGATCCAGTGAAATGTTCAACCCCATATAACCAACCAACAGACCAGACTTCAAAAAAATGTTGTAGCTGCTATAATTGTTAAATTGGCCATTTTTCAACATATCTAAACGCACACTCAGAAAAAACCTAGGTTCTGCGACCTTCTGAACACGCTCCCAAAATATTTCACGGGTTCGCACGCCGGAGGGAACCTCTATCGACGCTAGTACACTTAAAATTTTTATATACGGGTCGAACCCCGTTAATTCGAACTTTCAACAGACCCAAACAAAAATAATCGAATTAAAGAATGAAATCAAAACCGAGAAGGCCAAGCTAACTTCGTCTGTGCAGAAGATTTTATACCCTTGCAAATGCTGTTTTTGAAATGTCAGAGTTTAAGAACGCTTACAGCCAAAAATTTTTCGAACTAAAATCCATTTTCCGACAGATATACATCTGATTTCAAACAACAAATTAACAATCGCAAAGCTTAAGAACGAAAAAATTGAAAACCAAAAAGTTTTTCTCACTAAGTCCCATTTTCCGACCGATGGTTCCTATGGCAGCTATAAGATATAGTCATCTGAATCGGTCGGTTCCGACATATTAGCAGCGTGCAGTAAAAAGAAGACTCTGTGCAAAATTTCAGCTCGATTGCATTAAAAGTGAGAGACTAGACAGACGGACGGACAAAGCACAATCGACTCAGCATCGTCGCCCTGATCAAGAATATATGGACATTTCCAAAATGACGTGCCGTTACGTTCGTACGAAAAGATTTTTTGAAAAATATGAAAATCTTGGATTTTTAAAAAGATTGTTCTATATTTGGGTAGCAATTAAGTCGCACTATAATCAGCAAAAACAATGACATCAATCAATCACAAGGTGTTAAAGATGTAAGCAATCATATATGCTGGCGTGACGTTACATAAAACGGAAGTGGGTTTTGACTTGTTTTAGAAAAATGCAAAATTCTGCGAACTGGGCAAAGCTTTTTGTATAATATCTTTTTTTAGTATGATTTGAAATAATACCAGTTTATTTTCCAGGTTATCTTATTCAAAAATGTTTGCCCAATTTTTGTTTTATTTGCATAAGTAACTGACGTGACGTTACCTGACGTTACGTTACTTTAATTTCCTCGTTATATTTATGTTATTTTTGTTATGATATACACACCTGATCATATTAATAGGTACACACATCAACTCTGACTTTAAGGAACCAGAAAACAGTTTTATTCATTATTTCAAACTTAAAATTTGTTCTCATTGGTTCTTAAACTATTTGTTTTTAATAAAATAAACTTAATTGTAAAATAGAATAATAATATAACATAAAAGAGATCATTTTGTGTTTCAGATACGTTTTCAGTGTGATCATAATAATAGGTACACTTCATGTGTTGGTAAGAAAAAAAATTTTAATTTCCATTTTGTGTTCTTTGTTTTTAGGTAAATAAGTATTTCCTAACTTAGTATCCAGTGTATCCACCTCTATTTTTGGCCACTACTGCTATGAGTTGGCATACTTTTAATAAGAGCCTGGCAGGGGTCTACTGGTGTCTCATACCACAGTTTTTGGACACCTTTCCATAATTTTTGTTTATTTGAAAATGAATCGCTTTGGTCCAATTTGCTATTTTTAAGTCGTGCCCCACAAAGGTTTTCAACTGAGGGTTAAGCGTCACAGGAGAGAGATTGTGCTTGGCCACTTCAGAACGTCAACTTTTTGGTCCTCGGTAAAAAGTTCAATTGTTTAGACTACATTCTGCTAGAGCCGTTGTACCTATGCACCTATGGAGTATGATTTTAGCGGCAGTGCTATTTCCAGATTGTTAAAAGCTTAAACTATCAAAATTTGCTGAGCCCAATGCCATTTCTCATTTGTGGCAAAGCGTCATATGGCATGTTTTCCTCAGCATACGGTACCATAACTTGGTAATCTGCCATCAATACTAAGTCATCTGTGTACACTGCTTCAGCATTCATTTTGTTCGTAGTCGTGATAAAAATTGGACCTACGCCGTACCAGGAGAAGCAAACCCATGGGACCATTACATTGCCACCTCCATGTTTGACTGTGTTTTTTTTGGAAACCGTAGAGATGGAATTCCTTTCCATTAGGGACGATCTGAACATTCCTTTCACAGTCATTCCCAAACAAATTAAATCTTGGTTTCATGCGCTCCATAATATGTTTCTGCATTATTTTCTCCCCGGTGCATCCTACCCAGTCTTTGTGGTCCCTTGCAAAAGTTTGCCTCATGGTGATATTTTTTTTGCGCATAAGTGCGACTTTTCTGGCAATTCTTCCTGGTAGGTTGGCATCTTGTAGTCGTCTTCGGATAGTTGGAGCACTAACCGAATTCCCAATTTCGGCTGCAATAGCCTTCGATGACTTAAATGGGTCCTTTTTGCTCAAAGTTACTATGTAGTAGTCAAGGGTTTCTGTTGTTTTTTGTGGCCTCCCACGGGTTTCCTGTCTTGGTTTTCTTTCTAATGCATTTTTAACAAAATTATGAGACCTGTTCATTAATTTGGCGATGGCTCGTAAAGATTTGCCTTCTTTTCTCAGACTAAGAACCAATCGAGCTTCTTCTTTAGTACAATGAGAACTTCGACCCATTTTTTCTAAAAAAAATTATTATTTAATTCTCTGTATTGACAGGAGCTATACTTAATTGACCTTTAGTTACCAAAAGATCACTGATTACAAAATTATTCACTTGATACTTGTGAGAAACGGAGACTGTACCTATTATTATGATCAGGCGAAATGTGTGGTGGACTCGCAATTTATAGAAAAGCTTTGATATATGGGGCAGCCCCTCTTTCAACTCTTTGTCACAGTGTGGCCAGACATTGACAACAACAAAAAACCAAAAATTAAAAAGTTGTCAACACTAAAAGTACGAAAAAACCATCTATAATTAAAAAATTCCCGTATGTACCTATTAATATGATTAGGTGTGTATGATATTTTTCGGTGATAGTTTTGCTTTAGTGTTCGGTCGCACTGTTGCGAATAACTGTTTCTTGTGCTCTGGACATGTAAAGCAAAATGTTTAAAAGTTATTTGTATTAAAGTTGATGCACAGAAATCGCAGTGCAAACTGTGCAAGAAGGTTGTAGGCAACTCAACAAATATAAAGGCGCACTTAAAAGCCAAGCACAGAAATGCTTGGCTGAAATGTTGCCCATCTTTCAGAAACGGTAAATGTTAGCCCGTCCGCACACGGCTCGTATCGTTATTGTAGCAATCAAAGCGACATCAAATTTAAGACCATTTGTACGTATAAATATGTATGTATAAATGATATTGACTTCTTGGAATTTGTGGGAATTTTAATTTTCCGTTGCTTACGCTGGAACGCTACCCTATTTAGTTCTGGATCGAAGAGAAAGACGCATTGCCAGTGCTTTCTGACTTAGCATTGTCATCTTATGTAGTCCTTATGTATCTTATGCTGTCCGAATGTAGTTCATATTACGCGTCAAATGACGCTCTCAATTATCTCAATAGACCGACCTGTTCATTGTTAAGATCCGGGTTTTTATTGAAAAATATCGATCAAATCGATATGTTTTTACACCAAAATATTTATAATATATCGAAATGATACTTTTTCTATATCGTCAAAAATATCGATATAGGTATTTTTGAAATATTCGACAACCCTGGCATATAAATGCGCAAATTTTGGAAATTTTCTTTATTCAATATAAAATTAAAATTTTATTTATTATTTTCCCATTTCTTTTACGAAATTAAGTAAATTTTTCTATGTTTTTGCTCTTTCCATCTACGTTTCGTCCCCTGTAATTCCGATTTTACAAAGTCAAGTGTGGGGGGGGGATTGATCCCCTAAATTCCCACTATCTACGCTACTGCAAATTTTTCTTCGAGGCTAAAAGCCGAATAACACAGTCGGTCTTTGGAAGCGGAAACATTTAACCATTCCAATATCGCATGATTTGATCGATATCGAAAATGGGGAAAAGGCCTGTTTGTTTCTTATTTTAAAAACACTTTTCAGTATTCTCATTATTTCACTATTAACCTGTTCATCTCCTAGTATTCTCAAGATTAATCTTTTATTTGTTTAGTCTTTCATTCATTCTTATTTAAATCTTCTCCTTTCAGCAATACAACCTGCTTGAGGTGGTACCCGCCAGTTCAATCTCCATTTTATGGCAACTTCCTCAGATTGTGGTCATGACTGCCGCGGAAATAATGTTCTCTGTAACCGGATTGGAGTTCTCCTTTACCCAGGCACCACCCAGCATGAAATCAGTCCTGCAAGCCTGTTGGCTTCTCTCGGTGGCCATTGGCAACATGATTGTGGTTGTCATTGCTGAATTTAAATTCTTCGATTCACAATCTGCAGAATTTGCTCTTTTTGCCAGTCTAATGCTGGTGGATATGCTCATCTTTTTGTTTTTGGCCCGCAACTATCAGTACACAGATCATTCGGCAGAGGAGGCTATCGACTATAATGATGGGACGGACAACAATGATGATTCATCCAGCCGACGACGAAAAATACAGGAATTGGCGTCACCACCGCCGGCGCTTAAGCAGAATCAAACTGGCATCACTCAACGTAAACCAGCTGGCCAAGATCCTGGCTTTGGAGCCTATCGCAATCATGGTTATGATAATGATTTTTCAGAGGTCTAAGTCTTATATAGTATTGAAACATAAAATCCATCTCGAATGTTATTTTATCTCAAATTTAGTTGTAGTTAGATACTTTTTTTATTTATTCCAATTTTTTTTGTAAATGATTTTGTATTTATTTTTATATCCATGTTTTTTAAGCAATTGTTTTTTGTAAATACATTTTTTATATATGAAAAAGAATAATTATGCAACGTAATTTTTTTTTTCGTTTTTTTCATTTTTTTATAGTTTGGATATTTGAGAATATCGCCCTAAAAGGATTTTTCGAAATTCGAAATTCTTTAGAAGATATAGCCTTTGTGTTTTTTGTCGAACAATGTCTTCGCTAAAACGAGTCGTTTTTGAGTACATAAATTAAATAAAGTAAATAAAGCTGAGTATTATTTATTTATTTACAAATTTAGATATAAGATTCAATATTAAATCTAAGAGGTTTGAGTGGTGCTTAGAGTATTAGTAGCTAGACCTTCGACCCTATAATGTGTTTATATGTTGTCTAATATTTTACAATGTTTAAGGAAAGTATAAATTCTATTAATGTTTTGAGTTGTGGGTAATATTAAGCTATCGGAAGGGGATGTGCCTAAAAATATTCGGGCTCTGTGTCTCAGTCTGTGAGAGTGTGGTCGGTTGTGATGACTGCTCCGCATCTGCAAGTTGGAGCTGTGGATCTTTTGAGTAGGTGCTCATGTGTCATAGCTGTGTGCCCTATGCGGAGTCTAATGTATGCTGACCATTTGGGTTTGGATATGTTTGATCTTTACGCCTGTACAGTTAAGATTAAAGTTCCGGTACCGGTGGTTGAAGATAGACCAGTCTTCCATCTTTAGTGCAAGTAGATGTTCGTGAATTTTGCGCTTCAGGGATGCGTCGTTCAGCGGTGCGATTGTAACAAGGGGTGCCGATAGAGCATATCGGGCTGCCTGGTCGGCGTTCTCATTTCCTGTGATGCCCAAGTGACTGGGGGTCCAGAAAAGAACAATCTTTCCTCTACTTTTTATTATGAGGTTTCGAGTTTGCGCTATGGTTTCGTTTCCAGCGTTTAGGGTTTTTACAGCTTCGATGGTGGACAGGCTGTCCGTACAGTCAACATGGCGATTTCCGGATGATTGTGCGGTTTTGCAAGCATTTAAAATTGCATGCGCTTCAGCGTCAAACACCGATGCACATTCTGTTAATATTCCGCAGGACACGGTAGTGTTGTGTAAGGCTGCCCTGCAATCGAGTGTTGGTATAGGAGCTGCGGAGATGCCAGGGCGGGTAGCAGCTGACTTTGGATAAAGGGTGGAATGTTGGTGGAGTTAATTTCCTTTACAAATTCTGCGACTCTTCGGATTGTAGACTTAACTCTATATGACCTTTTGGCTTTGATGGCACTGATGTAGTGTTTGCGAAGAAGTCCGTTTGGTGTGTGTTGTAGGTTTGGAGATCAGTTTGTAGGTGGCTTCAGCTAGTCGTTCTGGAACGGACGGGAGTCCGGATTCGGCTAAGATGCATTTGATGGGCGATGTGGGAAACGCGTTAAGGAGGCTGAATTTTTTTAATGTGTGTTTTGGCGCTCCATCCGTAGATAGGGAGCCCATAGTCCAGTTTCGATAATATTAGAGCCCGAATAATGTTTATAAGAGTATTTGTGTGTATGTGGGAGAATTTGGATGAAATGAACTTAATTATATTAAGCCTATTATTTAGGTTTTTTCTAAGATTTTCACATTGAGTTTGTGTCTATCTATCTATCTACATATGAGATTGTTTTATTGTCGAGACTTATATCGGGCATGTTGCATATGTGTTTGTTGCATATGTGTAATATTCTACACATTTCTATCGATAATGTGGCACCCGACAGGACTCCCCATTTTTGGTTGTCTATTAATATTTTCGACAGTAATGCTTGAATTTTGAAAGGGTCTTTTAGTTTTGTGTATATGATGGCGTCGTCTGCATAAATTGAAAGATTAATGTGTTTGTGGGAAAGTATTGTGGTGTTGAGTTTTTCAAATGCAATTGTGAATAAAACTACTGATAATGGGGAGCCTTGTGGGATAAAGCTGAGTAACCACGGCTGGTTCTTGAATTTGAATGGTAACATGTTGTCGCCTCAGATCGATATCGATTATTAATCAATTTTTAATTGATAACTATCGAAGGCTATACTACACAATGCTTAGGCTGCGAAACTAGAGCTGCGGCCGCATCTAAAGAAGGCAGAATGACACGCAGAGCAGAGAGACCTGCTGCTGAAAACAGTTATTTTGAGAATGAGGAAGGTCCGCTGTATGAAGCTGGCATCGCGGACTAATATCTGTAAGTATATAATATCTAGACATCGGATTTAGTATATTTGCATATTTTGAACCGCATGTCCGATTTAAGTTCTGATTGCACACATCTTATTTTTATTGAAAAACGATCGAAGTCCGCTAAAAACCATTTTGCATAAATTGCATATTTGCATAAAAAAATATGCAAAATATGTAAAAATCCTATTTTTTTATGAAATGACATATTTCAGATACATTATTATCCTAGTAGACCAGGGTTAATGTGTTCTTTTTGTGATTCTGTGCTCACCATTTTCTGATGTTTTTGCCAGTCCTTTTCACTTTGAAAATCAACTTCAATTCAACTTTTAATTAATTAAAATGCCGAAAATAAGCTATAAAAAAACATATTTGATTCAAAAATGGCTAAAAGAATTGGAATCAAACTGTTTTGAAATACAGGAAGACAACGTTGTCTGTCTGGGATATAATTCTCTATTTTCTCTGTAACTGGTATCTATTGTCTCCATACATAAATGAAAGCAACAACAGTCGCAAAGGGATAAGAGTTACGCTCTCAAATGTTCTTACGACATTTCTGTTATTGTTGTTTCTGCATGGGTTTTTTGTTCTACACGCATACCTTATTTGAGTGAATGTGTGTCGTTTACTCTCTCTCGCGCTCTAAGCAAAAGCGTTGTTGGCTGAGAGCCATACCTGAGATAGTTGTATGATGGGTGTGAGTGTGCATGATGCAGGTGGGTTGTGTGTTTGGCGGTTGTGTGGAGTGGTCCTCATATATTTACTAGAAATGGGCGCGGGACGGAACTATCCCTAGACCCAAAGTTCACAATTCAGTTGTGCGGGACATTTGAACATTTTTAACATTTGAACTTGTTCAAACTTGTTCGAAAGCAGCTTTAAATAGGAAAAGATTCCACACTTCAAATTTCCAGTTAAAAGTTTAAACAATTTCTAAGATATGTTAAGTGTTTAAGCGCCTATTTCACATCTCCTACACAGCGCTATCTGCCACATAAACTAACATATAACAGATTAAAATCTAAATTTCAACGCATTTATCTCGAAACCACGCTTTTCCAACTGGCGGCCATGATATCTCCAGTTACACTGAACCAATTTTGATAAAACTAAGTGACATCGACGCAAAATTGACACCATTCTGGTCTGAACCTTAATCATAATTTAGGTTCTCCGAAAAAGGGCCCAAAATCGAATTTTCATTTTTCAATGGCCGCCATTTTGTTAAAAAAATAACCACAACATTTTTTTCGAGGTTCAGACCAGAATGACATCTATACTGATTATAGCCCCGATTTTTCTTTTCATTTCAGACAACCTGGAGACGAGAAATCACGGCTGACAGCACTATACCTTTTTTTTTTGACGGCCCACTTTGTCGGCCGAGAACTTTTTGAACTGCCGTCGTATCGAAGCAGAAAAATTTTTTTGTTTACTTTGATCTGTTTGTAACACAATAATAATAAAGAGGAATGGGAAAAACTCTGCGTTTTCAAATAAGATTTTTTTTAAAAAAGGTCCAAAAAACAGCCTCGACATGGAGACTTCGTAAGCAGAACCGCTTACATTTTGGCTTACAATTTGTTGAACGTGATAAGTTTAGCTGCCTACATTTTCGATTACATGGAAGGGAGCTTGGCACTGAGTTACAAAGTACTGGTCACACTTATGTTTAACATTAATAGAGATGTAAGTAATAATTGAACGGAATGTAAAAGAGAAAAGTTAGCGTTTTTACCGTTGCTGGGAAGTCTTGAGGACTTGAGACTAGAATATGAGTGGTGCTTTTGATATAAAATGTGTAAGCCTTTTACGTTTCGCGCTCAACACATTCTTACATACACACAGCTTATTAAGCGAATAAAACAAATTTCGGCAACTGCAATTGAGCCGGACCGATTTAAAAAGTGCACTGTTAAATGTTTCAAGAGTGCTGTTCGGCGCGCTCGCCCAGCTGTAACAGAAGCCCTGCCAGGGTGACCGTTGGCTTGCTATTAAAAGCTCTTCTTAAAAAGCACTTCTAAAAAAGCTCTTTGAAAAAAGCTTTTCAAAATAGCACTAACGCATTTTGTTTTCTGAGGCATTAGTGTGACCGCAGGTGTGCCTGACATTTGTCGCGAGGAAGAAGAAGAAGCTCAGAGAGAAGGTTGAAGAAAAAATCATATGACTTGTCGATCGATAGAGCAGAAAAAAGGTTGCAATTTTTTTTGTCAGTCGCCTGCCAAAGTAAGGAAAAGTTGCTTTGTTGCCCGCACCAGCGCCAGCCAAGTTAAATAATTGAAGGAAATTAACTGAAAGCAAAAAAAAAAAAAAAGGAATCCAAAATGAACAGCTCTGGATTTATGTTCAACGTCGACAATGGCTATTTGGAGGGCTTGTGCCGTGGCTTCAAGTGTGGCATCCTAAAGCAGGCGGATTATCTTAATTTGGTGCAATGCGAGACTTTGGAGGGTGAGTAACTACACATAAGTAACCCGCATGTACATGTACACACCCGCCCACTGGTCGGTCATGTGACCTAACTCCGCTCTCGTGCGTGTGTGTGAACGTGTTTGCGTGTGTGTGTGTGTGTGTGTCTTGTGATTTGTTGACATTTTGTTCTACTCCCGCACAGATCTCAAACTGCATCTGCAGGGCACCGACTATGGCAGCTTCCTGGCCAACGAGCCTTCTCCACTGTCCGTCTCCGTGATTGATGACAAGCTGCGCGAGAAGTTGGTCATTGAGTTCCAGCATATGCGCAACCATGCCGTTGAGCCCCTGTCCAACTTCCTGGACTTCATCACCTACGGCTATATGATTGACAACATCATTCTGCTGATAACGGGCACACTGCATCAGCGTCCCATTTCTGAGCTGATACCCAAATGCCATCCTTTGGGTAGTTTTGAGCAAATGGAAGCCATACATGTGGCCTCCACGCCCGCTGAGCTCTACAATGCGGTGCTGGTGGACACACCACTGGCCCCATTCTTCGTCGATTGCATTTCGGAACAGGATCTGGATGAGATGAACATTGAGATCATCCGTAACACCTTGTACAAGGCCTACTTGGAGGCTTTCTACAATTTCTGCAAGAACATGGGCGGAGCCACCGCCGATGTGATGTGCGAGATTTTGGCCGTAAGTAAATGGAGAAAGCGAAACGCGGAATTTGTGTTCTGAACAGTGTTTCCCCCCCCTTTTAGTTCGAGGCCGATCGTCGTGCCATCATCATTACGATCAATTCGTTTGGCACGGAGCTCTCCAAGGATGATCGCGCCAAGTTGTATCCCAATTGCGGCAAAATGTATCCCGATGGCTTGGCCGCCTTGGCCCGTGCCGATGACTATGAACAGGTCAAGACGGTGGCCGAGTATTATGCAGAATACGCGGCCTTGTTCGATGGCTCCGGCAACAATCCGGGCGACAAGACGCTGGAGGACAAATTCTTTGAGCACGAGGTTAAACTGAATGTGTACGCCTTCTTGCAGCAATTCCATTTTGGAGTGTTCTATGCCTACCTCAAGCTCAAGGAACAGGAGTGCCGCAACATTGTGTGGATTGCCGAGTGTGTGGCCCAAAAGCATCGCGCCAAAATCGACAATTACATACCCATCTTCTAAAGGGGAAGGGAGCCATCCCGCGGAATCACTGTCCCTATTTTTTTTTTCTTGTTATGCAATTTGTTTAATGTATATTAATATTATGCACTACTCTTTGTACGTATGTATGTATGTGTAGGTATTTCTGTTATGAGTATTATTTGAAAACTCCTCCATTTTCCGTATCCGATGCCACAAATCATAGCACGCACTTTACGACACAAAAGTCCGCCACTTAAAAGTTCGTCCCCATTTTAGAGGAGTTTGCTTTTGTCAAAGCATTCTCAATTCATATAATATATATATACATATATCTGTGTGTTAACCGACATAAACCTACATCGTATGTAAATGAAAGATAAATCCAATATTAAAACAAAAACCATGTTTTCAAACATTCCCTTAAAACAAAATGTTCATCTTAAACCTAGCGTCTGGAACAACAGTCTGGGCGAATTTCAGTTGAGGATACGCATCATAATTTCTCTTTACTTTGAAAAACCCAGAGACTGAGTTACACAGTGTTACAGCAGAAAACATATACAGCCATGCTCCCATTTTCGTTTTCGTAAAAATTTTGCGATTTAGAGCACAAATTTGGTACAAAAACCGGTTTGAAATCGTAAAAGTTTTGCGAAAGCGAAAATGAGAGCATGGCTGATAGTACTTTCGAAATGACCTAGCTCGCATTTACAGAGGAATATCTTTTTTGAACACTGTAATGAAATCGTACTTCTTGCACGAATTACAGAGTTTGTGAAAACAAACAAGTTACTCTGCGAAAACAAAGCCGGCTTCCGAGTAGGGTATTCAACCGTAGACAGCATTTTTGTGCTCTCATCCACATCCACAGCACGAGACTACTTATCTTGAGGAAAGAAAATGTATCTCTTCTTTATAGACTTTAGGGCTGATTTCGATACGATAGATATTCTCCTATTCCTGTTCCTGAAAGTTCCCAAAATAATTCAAAGCCTGTAGTAGTAGTAGTTCTTTTATTTGATATATTTTTTTTTCATTTTTCAATTCATTCGAGTAGCAATACTAAAGAACATTTAAGAAAAAGGCTTGGCACAAAGCCGTCGTCTGCCTATTATATAAAATTTAATTAATTAAAATACCTCGCTATTGCGAGTTTTCGTAGGTCTACTCCACCCACCTCCCACGCTCGTCGCGAGATGGTCGTGGATCTTCCACCTAGAAGAAAACCCGACAGCTCCCTTTTAATTAAAAGTCCCCTGTAAAACGTGTTTGAGAAGTTTGCAACGCATAGAAATATTCATTTCCGACCCCATAAACCATATATATTCTTGATCAGGGCGACGAGCTGACTCGATTGAGCTTTGTCCGTCCGTCTGTCTGTTTCTACGCAAACTAGTCTCTCAGTTTTAAAGCTATCGAGCTGAAATTTTGCACACAGTCTTCTTTTTACTGCACGCTGATAATATGTCGGAACCGACCGGATCGGATGACTATATCTTATAGCTGCCATAGGACCGATCGGTCGGAAAATGGGTCTTAGTGAAAAAAAACTTTTTTGTTTTTAAGTAAATCGTTCTTAAGGTCGGTGATTATTGATATTAAACGCTTTCAAACTTATTTGAAAAAGTTGATCGACATTGGGTGATTATATTTTATGGTTGCCATATGACCGATCGGTCGAAAATGATTCTTAGTAAGAAATTTTGTTTGTTTTTTAAGTTAGCGTCCTTAAACTCGCTGATGACTCATTTTATATGCTTTCAAATAGATTCGCAAAATTGGGTCGAAATCAGATGACTATATCTTAAGGCACAGTTTTAGAAGACAAACGGATTTACACAAAGGCGCAACAGGAATATAAAGGGTTATGCGAAAGAAGCAAAATAGAGTATGAGCAGAACCTTGAAGCGCGCATTATCTCAATAAGAGATAGCAAAGACTGGTGGAGGATAGTCCGAGAAATTAGAGGAGTCAGTCCGAAAATAAGTGTGGAAATAGCTGCGTGGGATTTCAGAAATCACTTTAATAATCTCCTTAACCCTCAACAAAACGCCCTGGAGTTTCAATATGCACCAATGTATATCACGGATCCAGACTTAGATGCAGTATTAACAATGGAGGAACTATTGTCAGCACTAAACAAAGCCAAATCCAACAAAGCTCCTGGAGAAGACAGAGTTCCGTATGAATTTTTCAAAAACGCCCCAAATGAGATGCTTAAACAAATTGTCACTATATACAATAGAGTGTTTGATATCAACTGTTTGGAAAAATCTTTCATCAACAGTATAATATTTCCAATATATAAAAAAGGAGATATCAACGATCCGATGAACTACCGAGGAATATCCTTTATGAACTGTGCAGCGAAGCTACTAATGAGTATACTGTCGACGAGACTAACAACGTGGGTCGAAAAGCACGATAAATTAAACGAGTTCCAAGCAGGATTCCGGCGTGGATACTCAACGGTTGACAACATATTCAACTTAGCATCTTTTGTCCGCATTAAATTTGAAGAAAAAAGAAAAGTTTATGCTTATTTTGTAGAGTTTAAGGCTGCGTTTAACCGAGTACCTCGTAAACATCTTATATACAAGCTCCAACGACAAGGTGTATCCACCAAAAATAATACAATTTATAGAAAAAGTATACTCGCAAACGTCTTGCGCTGTTTGGACTGGGAGTGAGCTTTCTGAGAAGTTTGAAACCATTAACGGATTAAAGCAAGTGCTGTTTGCGATGTACTTAGATGATCTGCATGAACACTTAGGAGGTGGCCTGTATATCGACAACACAAACATTAGGGTATTAATGTACGCAGATGACACTGTGATGGTAGCGGACAATCCCTCAACCATCCAGCAAATGATCCATAACCTCGAGACATACTGCATATTGTGGGGCATGGAAGTCAATAAGACAAAATCCAAGATTATGGTGTTTAGAAAAGGCGGTAGACTGGCGGCATCGGAGAACTGGACGTATCAGGAGGAGCAGGTGAAGGTGGTACCGGAGTACAAATACCTTGGGGTTATCCTGACACCTACAATGAGCTTTAAAAAGCATGTGGCAGCCAGGACAAAAGAAGCAAAGGCGAGTATAAACTCTGTGTGGGCGAATTTCATCAACAAGGAGACAGTGAACCTAGCATCTAAATGGAAAATCTTTAACTTAGTCAGCAGAACGGTACAGTGCTATGGAGCTCAAGTCTGGGGTGGAGAAATAAAGGAAGAGGCAGACCAACTGCAGCGATATTTTTTAAAGAGGATACTCAAACTAACAGATAGCACACCCAACTACATATTGGGAATTGACGCAGGGCTAGAAGATGGACACATCTATAGTCTAACACTTCATCTCACAATACCTATCAAGAATTTTATTTGAGTATGAAGATTCTAGACTCCCGCATATCCTTGCTGAAAAAATGATGCGAAATAATTTGGGGTGGTTTGCGAGGCTTAGAGAAATGTTCGCGCATCATGGCATATCACTCGGAGACAACCAACCAATCGCATGCAGATTGGATTGACCGCAATGTTCGGTTCCTAAGCGCATCAAAAGCAGATAACCACATGCAACACATGAACAAGGCGTCAGTAAGTGCATCAAGAGTGTATAAAAACCTTAATTATGCAATAGGGCCCACACATACTGCAACGAGTCTTTCAAGCAAAGCGAGATAACTTGGATAATGAAGGCCAGAGGAGATCTTTTATGGTTAAACAGCTGCCCAAGAAGAGTTGTAAATGGAGGTATATGCTCACTATGCAATATGTCTGAGCAGGAGGACATGCAGCATTTTGTAGGACGATGTCCAAATACTGCGGGAATTTCGTTGGCGTTATTTCAAAACTTGTACGTTTACCGAGGAAGAGGTGCTGACGGCCCTGAACGGGGGGATGGGATGGAATAATCTGGCGAATTACATAGAGATGGCTACTAATTATAGAAGAAATGTCATAAATGAAAATTTTTAAATAATATGTAGAATGTGAAATTTTGTTAATTATATGTAAAATAGGTATATGCTTATATAATATATGTAATTGTTTTTATGTCATACAACAGAAGGAAGGCTGACGGTTTTAAACCAAGCTTTAAATGTTTGTTTATTATTAGTTAATCAATGTAAAGCTGTAAGCTATGAAAATTATTAAATGAAAATAAACACTTATCTATCTATCTATCTATCTATATCTTAAGGCTGCCGTAGGACCGATCGGGCGGAAATTGAGTCTTAGTGAGAAAAACTTTTTTGTTTTCAATTTTATCGTTCTTAAACTCGGCGATTGTTGATTTGATTTGTTTTCAAAAAAATTCGCGAAATTTGGTCGAAATCGGATGTTTATCTATCGGACAGTGGGTTATAGTTAGAAAAATGTTTGATTTTTATGTAAGCGTTCTTAAACTGTGACATTTGCATTTGCAAGGGTATAAAAACTTCGGCACAGACGAAATTAGCTTGGCCTTCGAAAAGCATATCCATTTTTTTTTTGGCACATTAGCTGCATATTTCAAAAAATTCATTTTAAAAGAAACCATGGATGACCGCCGCAACTTTTTTGCATGATAATTCATCATAGTTCGCGGTCCATCGAGGAAAATTTTTTCGGAATTTTTTGAGCATAAGTCGGTACCAGGTACTAGACAATTATCATACATTTTTATACACTTTGAATAGGGGTTTTAGTTTTACAACAGATTTATTGAACAGTATTATTTCCGCTTTCACAAAAAAGAAAAAGTCAAATTGGGAACTAAGATTTGGCATGTTTTTTTAAGGACTAATCGTGGTATTTAAGTGCTTTCCAAGCACCGTGACTTCGGGTAGGTGTGGGTGTTGCGACACAGTTGGTTTTTATGGAATGTTTTAGCTTTACTGCTGCTGTGCCGACGCACGGTTGATAAGCAAGACAACAATGGCAGTACTTAAAACCTCCAGACTGGGTGTGTCTATTTCGCGTATCAGGCAATAGACAGCGGACAATAGATTCAGATTTCGACTAGTGCTACGTTCATAGTCTGAATAGAAAAGCGCCGATTGTGGCACAGACGCTTGACGCCGACCTCCAGGCGACTCTGGCAACATACTGCGACGAATATCGTCCTGGTTGATGCGTGGCATCGAGGAAGCACGCTGCACTAGAGCTGAAATAGGCGGTTCCATTTGTGGAGGAGGTGGTGGAGGAGGTGGTGGAGGTGGTGCTGCTACTGCTACTGCTGCAGCTTGGGGCTGCACTGGTGCGCGTGGCGAATGCAACGCTGCCTCCACCTCCGAAGAGCTTACTTCTTCTTGATCCAGATTTTTTAGTTTAGGTAGTGCTCTAAGCACATTGGCTCGATAGTCTGTTCCAGCTGCCTCCGCACATGGATTTTCCACTAGCCCTAGCGAGATGAGCTGCGGGCAACCCTCCAAATATTTCAGCTCTTCAAAATCGAGTATCTCATTTTTCCGCAGATACAGTTCTCGGAGACGCTTGCAGTTCTGCAAACTGTATAGACTGCTTACACGGTTGACGCTTAGTGAAAGAATCTCTAATTTCGGCATATGCTCGCATAGCGATATGTCGTCTATGTCTTTTCCCCAGACATTCAAATTGACAACATTATCCACCGTGCACTTGCTCCGTGCCTCTACCATTTGTGGGGTGAGTTTAACCATTTTGATGCTGTGGGAATTGGATAAAGCAGAGTTATACGTTGGCTAACAGTAGCAAAACTTACCTCTATTTACGATTCACGTTTTCTTAGTATAGTATTTCTTAGGGTCGCCACACAGTTGATGTTTGATTATTGTATAGTATATGAATGTGAAGAGTACTAGGTAGAAATTTTCACAGAAGCCGGGTTCAACAAAGCCCACTAGGAGACACCTTTTAAATTTTAAAAAATGTACCTTCTTTTCTTTGAAGTTTTATGCCAAATTATGTCGAATTGAAATTTATGTTTCGTTGCCGTAAAAACTTAGAATTTTGTAGTAAGATAGATGTGCTTGATGTGAGAGCTGGAAATATACTGAACCCTTTTGAGTTAGACGAACGAACTACAATTTTTGCCCCAAGAAGTTCAGTTCACAGCCTACTTTGATGTACTGAACATATATAAACTGAAGCGTAATAGGTAGAAATATTTCACAGAAGTCGAGTTCCAAGCCTACCAGGAGGCAGTTTACAAAACGTACCTTCTTTTCTTTGCAGTTCTATATCAAATTGAGTCACAATGACAAACGTGCTGGGTGTTTTTCCTTACCTCAATGAAGAATTTTACTCATAATATTAATTGCATGATTTGGGAGAAGTTGGTGATACCAAAGAACTAGGTGATAGAAAAAAATGGTCAATGTGGCCTATAATTCGCGATCCAAGGCATCGTTGATGAAACTGAAAACGCGTTTCGGTCTATTTTAATACTCTGTACCAAAGGTGCACAGAGTATATCAAGTTTGTGCAAATATACAAGAAATAATCTCCGAACCTATATAAAGTACATATGTACACACCTGATCATATTAATAGGTACACACATCAACTCTGACTTTAAGGTAACAGAAAACAGTTTTATTCATTGTTTCAAACTTAAAATTTGTTCTCGTTGGTTCTTAAACTATTTATTTTTAATAAAATAAACTTAATTGTAACATAGAATAATAATATAACATAAAAGAGATAATTTTGTGTTTCAGATACGTTTTCAGTGTGATCATAATAATAGGTACACTTCATGTGTTGGTAAGAAAAAAAATTGTTATTTCCATTTTGTGTTCTTTTTTTAGGTAAATTAGTATTTCCTAACTTAGTATCCAGTGTATCCACCTCTATTTTTGGCCACTACTGCTATTCTTTTTGGCATACTTTTAATAAGAGCCTGGCAGGTCTCTACTGGTGTCTCATACCACAGTTTTTGGACACCTTCCCATAATTTTTGTTTATTTGAAAATTAATGCTTTGCCAATTTCTTTTTTAAGTCTCCCCACAAGTTTTCAATGGGGTTAAGGTCGGGGGATTGGCTTGGCCACTTCAGAACGTCAACTTTTTGGTCCTCGAAAAATTTAGATAACAGCCTTGATGTGTGTTTAGGATCATTATCTTGCTGAAATACCCAACGTAATGGCATATTTTCCTCAGCATACGGTACCATAACTGTTTCCAATATGGATTCGTACTCTTCAGCATTCATTTTGTTCGTAGTCTGATAAATTGGACCTACGCCGTACCAGGAGAAGCAACTCCATAACATTATATTGCAACCTCCATGATTGACTGTTCTTTTTGTAAACCGTGGATGGAATTCCTTTCCATTAGGGCGTCGAACATTCCTTTCACAGTCATTCCCAAACAAATTAATCTTGGTTTCATCGCTCCATAATATGTTTATCCATTTTTTCTCCCCGGTGCATCCTACCCAGTCTTTGTGGTCCCTTGCAAAAGTTTGCCTCATGTTGATATTTTTTTTGCGCATAAGTGGGACTTTTCTGGCAATTCTTACTGTTAGGTTGGCATCTAGTAGTCGTCTTCGGATAGTTGGAGCACTAACTGAATTCCCAATTTCGGCTGCAATAGCCTTCGATGACTTAAATGGGTCCTTTTTGCTCAAAGTTACTATGTAGAGGTCAAGGGTTTCTGTTGTTTTTTGTGGCCTTCCACGGGTTTCCTGTCTTGGTTTTCTTTCTAATGCATTTTCAACAAAATTATGAGAACTTTTCATTAATTTGGCGATGGCTCGTAAAGATTTGCCTTCTTTTCTCAGACTAAGAACCAAATGAGCTTCTTCTTTAGTACAATGAGAATTTCGAATAATTATTTAATTCTCTGTACTGACAGGAGCTATACTTAATTTACCTTTAGTTACCAAAAGATCACTGATTACAAAATTATTCACTTGATACTTGTGAGAAACGAAGACTGTACCTATTATTATGATCAGGCGAAATGTGTGGTGGACTCGCAATTTATAGAAAAGCTTTGATATTGCGGGCAGCCCCTCTTTCAACTCTTTGTCACAGTGTGGCCAGACATTGACAACAACAAAAAACCAAAAATTAAAAAGTTGTCAACACTAGAAGTACGAAAAAACCATCTATAATTAAACAATTCCGGTGTGTACGTATTAATATGATCAGGTGTGTATATTCTTGATCAGCATGACGAGCTGAATCGATTGAGCTTTGTCCGTCCGTCTGGGATCGGATGACTAAATCTTGTAGCTGCCATTGAAACGATCGTTCGAAAAATGGGTTTTAGTGAGAAAAACATTTTTGTTTTCAATTTTAGCGTTCTTTAACTCGGTCATTATTAAAATTCAATGTTTTCAAACTGTTTTGCGAAGTTTGGTCGAAATCGTAACCTTTGGAACGAGCTTTTTCCAGTGTATTAAAACTTCGGCACAGACGAAGTTAATTTTCCTTTCTCGTTTATTTGAAATATTTTAGATCGCTTATTTCTTGAAACAAATCACAACTGACTTTTACTGTTGTGTCTGGTCACACTAATATGCAACAATTAAATTAATGTCATAACAACATTGTACTGGCTGAAATAATGGCTGCAGGGGATATTTACCGGACTGGTGGTCCCTCATTAGATTGCTCAAAGGCGTGTCTTCTGTAAAACTTTTCTGCCTTTTTATGTTTAGCTCTTTTCTAGCTAATGTTGGCGCCAAATGAAATGTAGGGTGACCCCCCTCGATATCTTAAGTCAATAAGCGAGACCACTTTCGATAATTTTTGTCAATTAGGGTGACCAAATGCAATTTTGCAAAGTGTACTTTGGTTGATATAATAATAAATATAAAAAAAATAAATAATATTAACAGCCCCGCAAAAAGTAAGAGCTAATGCGACGACAACTGGCAGAGAAGGCGTGTACGTGGTGTAAGCATGGAGCTGCGTGAGCTGCGCGGCGCCGGCAGTGGCAACAACAACAGCAGCAGCAGTAGCAGTGGCGGCGGTGGGGTTGGCGCCGGCGAGGGCGCAGAACTGGGCGGCATTTGCATAGGCGGTGGTGGTGGTGTTCAGCGTTTACCCACCAAGGCCGACCTGTTTATGGAGCAATTGAATGCAACCAATGCGAAAAAAGTGGCCCTGCTGCTTGTCCTGGGCTTTGTGATCTATCATGGTCTGCTCAATTGGAATTATGGTTTGTTATCGAATCTGTTCTTGTTCAAACTATCGAATTTGAATGTCTAATCCTTTAAAATAGGCAGCGACTCCTGCCAGTGGCTGCTGTCCAAGGGACGATTCAAGGGTGATAACGAGTGGCAGCCGTATGGTTGCATGGTGCACAAATATTCACTCACGTGAGTAAAATCATATCAATCAAACTTTTTGATACCCTTTGCCTTGACATGATTTGCTGTACATAATAATAATTGTTCCCAAGTAAATGTACTTGAACCAAAAAGACCAATGTACCAAACAAATTTAGTTGCATTTATTAAATAATTTCACACTTGATTAGGGATTTATTGTAGAAGATCTCACACTAACAAAACACTCTTGTGTGTGTATGTTCAGTGTTATCTGTTTCTGTCTCGCTCAGCTTAATGCTTTTTTTTTACTAGGTGCGTAATTGAGTCATACATTCTCAGAAATTGCCTTTGGCGCACATTTATATTAGAGATGTCATCACAAAAGACAGAAAACTAAACTTAGTTTCAAATCAAATACCTTGGTTGTATGTTTAAATATTCAGAACACTAGATCGTCGATGTGTCTACAATAGAGCCCTGCATGAGTTGAATCAAAGTTCCCCTTGACTTTGTTACTGATTTGATCTATCTATGAACTTCTACTCACAAAACTATTGATTCATTGAATAAGGCATGATCTTTATGATCTGTTTGAATGATTCACCTCAGATCCGTTCAACATAGCAACTAGATCAATCATGCTCAACTTAAATTTCTCATAGGGTTCAATGACAAAAACGAATAGTTCAAACAGCCCATAGCCTGAATGTCCCAGACAAGTTTACAATTTTCAATTTTAGGAGCTTCTCCAAAATTATGATTAATATTCGTAATTTCCACTAAGAAAAAGTAAAATTCTGTCGAAAAATGTCTTAGGTGAACAAAACCGCGACACGCTAAGTTGCCTTCAACTGAAGTATTCAAAGGAAACTATCTGGTTTTCTGCTGGTAATGAAGCAATTTACTCATAAGATTAATTCCATAATTTTGGTGAAGCTGGTTTTGCCTAAATGGCCAATGTTGCTCTAAGGCAATTGCTAGTACAAAAATGCCTATAAACCGCGAACCAAGGCTTCGCTGGTAAAACTGAAAACGCAGTTCGGTCTATTTTTATCTCTAGTTTATGGCCTATATGGACTCGATAATGGGTTATGTCAAATGTAGTACCCACTATCGCGGTTTTTCGCTGCATGTTACCATCTTTTAAGGGCACATTTTATTGGTTACCATCTCAATATATTATATAAGTACAAAAAAGTCTTGCGGTATTTTTATTGAATTTTCAATTGTTCATAAAATTGGTTATAATAATGCGATTTAAGTCAAATATGCGACGTTTTGTTCGATGACGAGTTCCCAACGAGATGCCAACTTCATAATGCCCCTCTTATAGAAGCTAGCTTCCCTATTGGCAAAAAACTCGGAGAGCCAATTTTCACAGGACTCTCTTGTGGCCAACTTCCGACTACCAAGCTCGTTCGCCATGGACAGAAATAGGTGGTAATCACTTGGTGCGAGATCCGGACTATACGGTGGATGCAAAAGAACCTCCCATCCGAGCTCCCGGAGCTTCTGGCGCGTCACCAAAGATGTGTGTGGCCTGGCGTTGTCCTGATGGAAGACAATTCGGCCTCTTCTGCATGAGTGCTGCATTCAAGCGGTCCAGTTGTTGGCAGTACAGGTCCGAATTGAGCGTTTGGCCATAGGGGAGCAGCTCATAGTGGATGATTCCCTGCCAATCCCACCAAACACACAGAAGAACCTTCCTGGCCGTCAATCCAGGCTTGTCCACCGTCTGGGCAGCTTCACCGCTTTTCGACCACGACCGTTTGCTCTTCACGTTGTCGTAAGTGACCCACTTTTCATCGCCAGTCACCATCCGCTTCAAAAACGGGTCGATTTTGTTGCGATTCAGAAGCGATTCGGTTGCATCCATACGGGCAAAAATGTTTTTTTGCGTCAAGTCGTGTGGCACCCATACATCGAGCTTCTTTTTGAATCCAAGCTTCTTCAAATGGTTTATAACGGTTTGATGACTCATGCCCAGCTCTTGGCCGATGCTACGGCTGCTACTATGCCGGTCTCTTTCGATCAATTCAGCGATTTTATCGCAATTTTCGACGACAGGCCTTCCGGACCGTGGCGCATCTTCGATCACCTCTGCACCAGAACGAAAACGTTGAAACCATCGTTGTGCGGTGGAAATGGAAACTGTATCGGGTCCATAAACTGCACAAATTTTATTGGCAGCATGAGATGCATTTTTGCCTTTATCGTAGTAGTACTGTAAAATATGCCGTATTTTCTCTTTATTTTGCTCCATGTTTGCGACGCTATAACTCACGAACGACTAAAAACAAACAACAATAAATCAAACACGTGTTAGCGCGTGAAAAGAGCTTTCCAAAAAGCTCTAGCGTGAACCGATGCGACGAATACAACTAGAACTACGCGCTTGCAAAGACAAGCTTGCGGAAATACCGCAAGACTTTTTTGACAACCTTATATAAACATCTGATTTCGACCAAATTTCGCGAATCTTTTTGAAAACATATCAAAATAACAATCGCGGAGTTTAAGAAAGATAAAATTTAAAACAGAAAAGTTTTATAAGATAAGAGCCATAAGATATAGTCACCCGATATCGATCAAATTTTTCAAATTAGTTTGAAAGCGTTTAATATTAAGAATCGCCGACTTTAAGAACGATTTACTTGAAAACAAAAAAGTTTTTTTCACTACCGATCGGTCTTATGGCAGCTATAAGATATAGTCTTCCAATTTTGACCAAAATTTGCAAATCTGTTTGAAAGCATAGAATATTAATAATGAACGAGTTTAATGACGCTAACATTGAAAACAAAAAAGTTTTTCTCACTAAGACCTATTTTTTGACCGATGGTTCCTACGGCAGCTATAAGATATAGTGATCCGATCCGGTCGGTTCCGACATATTAGCAGCGTGCAGTAAAAAGAAGACTCTCTGCAAAATTTCAGCTCGATAGTGATAGCTAGACAGACAGACAGACGGACGGACAAAGCTCAATCGACTCAGCTCATCGCCCTGATCAAGAATATATATAGTTTAAACTTCTGGGCAAAATTATAATACCCTTTGCAAGGGTATAAAAACTCTGAATTTTGCAGTGGTGCAACAAGGTAAACGTATTTCCTGCCCAATTACGACAGACAATTGGGCATACAATAAACTGGCTTTGCACAATATTTGTAAGCTTTCTGAAGTTCAACTATATCCCCACCAGATATATAGAAACTAAAGAAGTCTTTATACCGAAGGCTCTCAAGCCTTCACATGTAAAACCAAATGACTATAGGCCAATCAGCCTATCCTCGTTCCTCCTTAAAATCCTAGAGAGACGTATAGAAACCTACCTAAGGCAGACTATAAACCCCTCTCTTTTAATACACACACACAACATGCGTACAGCAAGGGAAGGTCGACTGAAACCGCCATACACTCCCTGGTCTCAAACTCCTGATGACCACACACTTGCCTGCATTTGCCTGCACTCTAAAGTCTATGATTATGCAACCCGGGCTAGGATACGTTTAATTTGTATCAGATTAACTATATTCCAACAAATGGAATGCGAACATTTTAACAAAAGCACTCACAAAGTTTTAAGGCAGACGAGCAGAAAACAAATTATTGAAAAAGCGATGTCACCAGTAGCCCCTGGGCGGCGAAGACTTTTCGCTATTTACACATATACGAGCCGAACGCATGCCGAAGCTGGGGAGAAGAGAGCAAAAAGCCTTTCATTCGCTGGCAAACCTTTGATGCGGTCAGGTCGAAGCAAATCCAATACACTCACTTTTTGGCCTCGCTCTCGTTGGCCAACGCTGAATTACACCTAAGATGAGCTTTCTAAATAACGCACAGTAGCAATTATGTAATTGAATGCAGCAGAGCATCGAAAGCTAATTTGCATTTATTGCACCAACAAACCAAAGCAGACGAAAAATGAAATATTTAATTATTTTTCGACAATGGGATACAAGAAAACTTTTATTTATAAAGTAAAGAGTGGGTAAAAAATATATGGCAAAAAGTTATAATTTGAGTGACAAAACTATAAAAAAATATATTAAAGACATGGAAGTAATCAAATGTTATAAAAAAAAGCGTGCCTACTGTTTCTGTACAGCAAACGAAGAGCATTAAACATAGCATAAAAGCACTTTACAGAAATTTGTTCTCATTTAGTGTGAGTTGGCTGGCTCTAGGTCCGAAAAAGTTGCGTTTGTTCACAACTTGTAAACAACTTATGCATTGTACAATTGTATAAATTACAAATTTGTTCTCTTCAAACTCATCAAAAGTTTAAAATTATGGATGCCAAGACTTATTTCACAGAAGAGGGCCATGAGTGGAAATCCATGCACTATTTCAACTTCTAAATACTAAACCTCCTATAAATGTCACTCAAATCACAAAAACCAAGTATCCTAAGAAGGTTTTATTGTGGCTGTCCATAAGTTAACGTGGCGTCAGCAAACCCGTAGTTTTCAAGGCAAGATTAGCTGTTAATTTAAGATTAACTAAGATTTACTAAGACCTTTGCCTTCCAGTGCTTAAACAATTTATTGAAAAGCATCATGCGAATGACACACGGTCTTTTGGCCCGACTTAGCACCTGCGCACTATGCCAAAGAAGCCCTGGAGACACTTGATATATTAAATATACAATATGTACCCAAGATGCAAAACCCCCAATGAACCCCAATTAAGGCCAATTGAAGAATGTTGGGCCAATTTGAATTTAGAGTAAAGCGATATGCAAAGTTCCCCAAAATATAAGATGGGCTGATCGCTATGGTCATATATTTATACCCTTGCAAAGGGTATCGGAACCGACCGGATCGGATGACTATATCTTATAGCTGCCATAGGAACCATCGGTCAAAAAATGGGTCTTAGTGAGAAAAACTTTTTTGTTTTCACTGTTAGCGGCCTTAAAATCGGCCATTGTTAATATTATCTGCTTTCAAACAGATTTGCAAATTTTGGTCAAGATCGGATGACTATATCTTATAGCTGTCATAGGAACAATAGGTCGGAAAACGGGTCTTAGTAAGAAAAACCTGTTTGTTTTCAATGCTAGCGTCATAAAACTCGGCGATAATTAATATTATATGCTTTCAAACAGATTTGCAAATTTTTGCCAAAATCGGATGACTATATCTTATAGCTGCCATAGGACCGATCGGTCGGAAAATGAGTCTTAGTGAGAAAAACTTTTCTGTTTTAAATTTTATCTTTTTTAAACTCCGCGATTGTTAATTTGATATGTTTTCAAAAAGATTCGTGAAATATGGTCGAAATCAGATGTTTTCTTATGGGAAAATGAGTTTTAGTTAAAAAATTGTTAGATTTTTATGTAAGCGTTCTTAAACTCTGACATTTCAAAAACAGCATTTGCAAGGGTATAAAAACTTCGGCACAGACGAAGTTAGCTTGGCCTTCTAGTTTTTTTCTAAAATTACTTTTGGGTGTAAATAAAAACATATTTAGAATTTAAATTTCTCAAATGTATTTTCTCCTATTCTTAAAGAATTTGTTTGCAGTTCATTTCGCATACCTTATATTGACTACAGGCCTCATTTCTTCTAAAGGCTGACCATAAGCCCTTCTTAGCTAATTCACAACAATCATATTGGAAAGGCAAATCCACAGAATCTGCTTCCTCTACTTCCTACTTTCATGGATAGAGAAATCGCTTGAAGTAAAACAATACTCTCTGAAGTCTTCTTCTGGCTTTGATGACATTAATCCTGCGTCAACGGAGACATCCCAATTTGGTAGAGTGACTCTGTGAGTTGGTTTATGTGCGAGCCAAAAGTCAGGTGCCTTTCAAGGTACACTCCCAGTCAAATGTGTCTTTGATAAAAGTCTAGAAGTTGATCTTACATGAAAACTGTCGTTGGCACACTTCGCTTTATTGTTACCAATATTGCCTTGTTACCTTGCCGAAGGTGGCAATGAAGTGGTTCTGTGAGTCGTTCCAGGGAATGTGGCCTTCATGGTGAAAAGCGTGTAATATGTGTGGCACTCCTGCACGTATAGTCCTTGTGCTTGATTCAGCTACATCAAGCACGCCGGAAAATGTCCTTTCACTTTCCTACTGCTCTGCCAGGAAGACGCTTAATCTTGCACGCACTTCCGTGCGTCCTTGTGATAAAAGGACCTGAAACCTGTTAAGCAGGCACCTCTCAAAGATGTTCGTCACTGACGAAAGCAAACTGATAGGTCGTCGTTATAATTTAACCTCTGAAAGACTTTTCCCGGGGTTGTGCTCAGAGTTGCGGTCCGAGTTGTAGATTAAGAGAAAGGGAAAAATTATCTGTTCTTTGGAGTGGTCGCAGAAACAGGACACGTTCCACTCGCCTTATTTGAATGTCTTACCCAGTGCCAATACTTCCAGCTTAGAGGATGTGGGGGTGAACACAAATGCTCTGAATCAATCAAAATCTTAGTGGCGCAACAACTCGCAGATTCGTCATTTCCTCGCCTTGCTGCTGTGGCAGCCAAGTCAGGGATCCGTCATTAAATCTTTCGAATACGAAATTTGCAATTCACGCCCACCTACCGATCCTAACCATGAATCATTTTAGACCCCAAACGTCAAGCTTTATCTAGGGGAACCCTAACTAACTCTACCTTATCTACTCTTTTTCATGTTATGACTCACCCATTCGCACACATTTAATAATGATTCACTATCTCCTTCTCCTTCAATTACAGAGATACGCGACGCTGTCTACGATATTTGGCATTTTTTGACAACAAGAACAATTTTGTGTTCATTGGCGATACCAGTATACGGCTACTGTATGAACGTTTCATTGAACAACTGCGTCTGCCCCTGGGCTCCCATGAGAATACCTCTATGCGTGCCTATTTCGATGATAAGAAACTGCACATGATGGCTCAGTATATTAGAGCTGAGGAGGTTAGTCCATCGCTAATTGATCGCCTATATAGGCTGGAGGCCGAGAAGCAATTGTCCTCGGTGTATGTCTTGGGATTTACCTATTCGGGATTACTGGCCGGCAATGTCACCGAGGAAATTCTAAGGCAATATACTGCTAATTTAACTTTATTGGTCCCCCCCATACATCGCCTGGTGGCGCAGACATCGCGTGTGCTATGGAAACTGGCCGATCGTGTGGATGAGGAGAAATTGCCAGCGGCCTGGAAATTGGTGCTTAACGAGGATATCGATCGCTTTAATCATGTGGCACGCAATGTTTTCCGCTACACTGAAGCGAATGTGTGGGAATCCGCTTGGCATATAGCCAATGGTCTGCTGGATAACGCCATAGAGGGTCATGAGTTGTGTGCGCATGGTCAGAGACTGGAGGTGCAGCTGCTGTGGAATATGTACTGCAACGACTATATGAACTATAATGATGGCACCTGCTGCAGTAGCTCAGAGCCGTACACAACACTGCAGATAGTGGCCTATGCCCTGTTTGGGGTGTGCATGAGTTTGGTGTGCGGCATGTGTTTGCGTCGCTGGCTGCTACATTTGCGGGGACAAACTCTTTATGTGCCACTCAGACAACCCGAGGAGGGTGTGAGGGAGCGAGGTCGAAATGGAGCTCCGCCCGCGAATGCCCTGTCCGCCTTGATTACCGACTATGGGACACCACTGGTGGCCCTGTCCCTGCTGGGTCTCATCATGGCCTATTTCTATTTATGCGATCGCACCAATTTCTTTATGAAAGAGAACAAATACTATTCGGAGTTCAGTTTCTGGATACCCGTGGGCTATGTCTTTGCCCTGGGCTTGTTCTTTACGGAAGACTCCAGATTTACCAAGGTCTTGAATCGTGATCAAACGGATGAGCTCAGAGGTTGGATATTGTTGGTGGTGCTGATCTACTACATGACCGGAGCTCAGCGCATCCTACCCATACATATGCACATTAAACTGCTCATCTCGGGTTACTTCTTTCTGCAGGGCTACGCCCACTTTACGCATATTTGGCAAACAGGTGGAGGCAGTGGTGGACAGTCGCTCTATGTGCGCTTCTTTCAGACAATGTTTCGCTTGAATTTCCTGAGCGTGTTGCTGTGCTTCTGCATGAATCGGCCATACCAGTTCTATTACTTTGTACCTCTGCTTTCTTTCTGGCTGTGCGTGGTTTACTTTGTGCTGGCCTTACCGCCCCGCATTAGTGCCGCCTCGGTGGAGGCGTATCCTTTGCATTATCTGTACCTGGTATGCAAGTGCATAGGCTGTTTGGGTGTCATCACAGTGCTGTTCATGTCCGAGGTATTCTTCGAGCGCATCTTTGTCACACGCCCCTGGAAGGCGTTGTTTGTCACCACCGATGATGACATACACGAGTGGTGGTATCAATGGAAGTTGGATCGCTATACCGTGACCTTTGGCATGATCTACGCGGCCTGCTTTCATATAGCGCAGAAGTATAATGTTTTCGATGACAACAATCATGGCAATCTCTTTTCGCGCCGCACCTCCATCTCGGTCACTTTGCTGGCTCTACTGGGTGTGGGCATCTACACCAGCTTCTCGTTTCTGTGCCGTAATGTCCAGAATTGTGAGGAGATCCATTCGTATATACTGTTTATACCCATTATTGGTTATGTGGTGCTGAGGAATATATCGGGAATATTGCGTACACGATATTCCAGTTTCTTTGCCTGGTTTGGACGCATTTCGCTGGAGTTGTTTGTGTGCCAATATCATATATGGCTGGCTGCCGATCGTCACGGTGTTTTGGTATTACTGCCAGGCTTTCCCACGCTCAATATGATCATCACTTCGTTTATATTTGTGTGCGTATCGCATGAAGTGCATCGTCTTACTCAGATACTACTGCCCTATGCTGTGCCCAATGATTGGCGTTTGGTCACGCGTAACTTTGTAGTGTTTCTCATAGTGCTCATACCAGTGGCTCGCTCCGATGGCATGTTCTAGGCAATTCAATTGTGGCAGGAACGTACCTCACTTAAGTATTCTAACATACACACGTACACATATACCCATATATCTATTGTCTAGCTTAAATTAGCTTTAATAACAAACAAAACTGCACAAAACCACTTAACTTTTTTCACATACAACCACATCAGCGATAAACCAAATGTTCGCATTGTATTGTACGTATACGGCGAGAAAATAAAGCAATGAAAATTATGTATAAGACTAGGGACTAAATAATGAGTTCTCTAACTCTTAATTCAATAGGCTTAGCAAGATCGCAACCGACGAGTTTGAATGAAACACTGCTTGAAGCCGCAAGTTTACCCTTGAAGAAAGTGCTCTGCCCGTTTCTCATGCTGTCACGCTACCTAGTCTAGTGTAAGAATAAACCTAATTAAAAATGGCTAAAAGTTACATATGATAAGAACAATTGTTAATACTACACCAAATACTAGAAATTAACGTGGTATTTCTTTAATGGATTCCACAGAGAAGCTTAAACTAGCAGGTTACAAAGTGGATAACAACAATTTGTTAATGGTGCGAAAAAAGGACAAGAATCCACATAAATTAGATTGCCCGATCTTCTCCGATGGTTTTGAGAGCGGCTTTCGGCGGCTTTCAGCGCAGTAAAGCTGGTTCATAGAGTAGTCAACCATATTTTCAATGCTTTAGAGAAAATAATGAATGTTTCCCAAGCCTTCGATAGAGTCTGGCATGAGGAATTGATATTTAAATTGAAGACGTTCCTCCCAGATATTCTTTGTAAGCTTCGTGTCTGTATTTTGAGCTTTCTGGCGCGCTTCTTGCTACGTTCTGTGCATGCTGGTGCCCCGGTGGAAGTATTTTTGGCCCTGTTTTACTGCCACCTATGCGGAAGATACTGTATTTCTAGCTACAACTTGAAGTCAAAGGTCTGCCTCTAGGCCTCACGTTGGAACATAGATTTTTTATTGAGGACAAGGTGCAGCATCCCTGAACGGAATCCAAATTGCTCATGAGTCATGACGAGCATTACATATCAATCGTTAATCGTCAATCATTAATCGTGGTTATGGACTGGCTTTTCCGGCCGAAGAGCCGCCTGTCGCTCAA
>JBAMBO010002391.1:0-49279 GCA_037044535.1 Lordiphosa magnipectinata
ACCTGGGGGAATTCGGTCTTCTGGGGCCGCCCAGACTCACTGTATCGTATGCACTTTTCAGAGCGTACAGAGCGTATTGGAACATACAGAATACTCTTGTACCTTAACTGAGTAAGAAAATTAGTATTCTTCCAATCAATGGTTACACTGTTGCACATTTGGTTTAATTCAAAAAATACGAAATTGTAGACTGTGTCAGCCAATTGGTACCAAAAATTGCCATTTTTCAAGTTTTGGTTGTAATTCTACATGCTCAAGGGCCCGTAACTATATTAAGGACCAATCTAATGAAGTAGGTATGTTGCAATTGTTTGTTTATTTAAGTTTAAGCTTAATTTTTTTCCTGTGTAGCTTCCAATTCGTTACAGTTTTCAAGACAAAGTTGACAAACAGTACAAAATGAGGGAAAAACATGATGATTTTAAGACATTTTTGTAATTTTGAGTATAAAGATGTGACTTTTTTGTTGCCACGTCAAGAGCAACAACTTCCTCTAAGAAAGTTGAGTTGCAAATCCCAAACAGAAGCTGACAACTACAAAGTGCAATAAAAAGAAAACGGCAGCTAATTGGATCAAACCCAGCGAAGGTTTTTGTACTACCTTTTCAGAATTTTTTGGTCTCGACTCGATCAACTTATTGGACATAAAACTGTTTGACAGAAAATCGTAGCTGACCCAATCAATTTTTCCGTTGCTCCGAGAAATTATTTAATTTAAATTTTAAGATATTTGGCGGTGTGAAGCGGTGAAGTGAATAGAAAACTTGCGACGCGACCGGAAACCGTGAATGCTGTTTTTTTTGGTCTAACTATCTTGCCACCATTTAAAAAGGGCTCAAACTTGTCTGCTGTACTTTTTCAATTTCTTGTGTGAACTTTTTCACTGTTAGTTCCGTGACAGTAATAAATCTGTGCAGCTTTACGCTTTTTATGCAAATCAATGAGATTTCAATAGACTTCCTCCCTTCCCCCCCCCTTGGCCTTTTATCAACTTATACTTACCCTGCAGCTGTCTATGCATTGTTGCCTTTTTCAAGTACATTTTCTTTTTGCAATTTGTAGTCATGGCAGAATAGAAAGCGCTCTTTATACGCTGCCGGGACGAACTGTTATTGGTTGCAATTAAATTTCACTCTCGATAACCCCCGTCTGACAATGAATCTGTATGACATATTTGACTTTTTAAATGAGTTTTGCTGTTTTCTGTGGCCTGTAACCGCATTTACTCACGCCTTCCCCACCGGCCCCACAACGCGAACAAGACGAGCTGTGTGCCAAGTGCTGATAAATAGCTCGTAACAACACGCCGCAGCCATTTTCTCAATTCAATTCTGAGGAGAAGACGCTGAGAAAGTGGGGAGCGTTGCCAGGCGCCGTAATGTTGTCAATATGCGTTTGATGCCAACAACTGAACCAATGTCTGACACAATGGGGCTATATTATGGACAAAGTGTATACATTTGGTACACTTCGGGGAAAAGTCACTAAAAGAGAAAAGCAGCCATCAGAACTCCATTTTTGTATATTGGCGCTGTCCTTCTGCCCAAAGCTGATGCTGATTGATGATCGAAAAATTTGATGCGGCTGCCACAAACAACAAAATTGCACAAAACTGATAATAGAACATAATTGATAGACCCAGCAAATAAGCAAACAAAGAGAATTTGCCTGAAAGCAAGAAACCATTAAAAATATTGTCCTTAACGGACACAGCGAACACATTCCAAGCATTTCTCTAAGCCATCGAAATGTTTTGCTAGCAATCAGAGAATGTGGTTGTTGTCAATTATTGCTCTAATGGCTTAAGCCAAAGCACATTTCACGTGGGAACAATTGAGAGCTTAACTCTTTTTGTTGTCACATAAAAATGCAGCGGAAATCAAACAATGCGACTTGAAAACAATCACAGCATCAATCACATAAAAATGGAGAGCATAAACCCGCTTAAGTTTGTAAGCAAATTATAGTTTAACTCCTTAGTGAAAGTAAGTTGTTGATACTACTTTAGAGGGGGTGACTTTATGCCATAAAAAGCATCAATTGTTTGTTCCATTGTCTGGTGAATAAAACAAACTTATAAATGTGCATTTATGTGCATTCTTTACAAAAGTTTGGATAGAATTACAATCACCTCTGCAAGGAAATAATACTCCCATCTAAAATGGCAAGCTATAGAGGGAAAAGTTGTCTTTAAGGTTTCGAAGTAAAGTTTTAAATTTTCCTCTGATAATTCCAAAACAATTTCTAAAACAACAATTTTCTTTTCAGTAGATTCTGCTTCTTTTAAGCAGCTAATGGCTGAGTTTACTTCTCGATTTACTTTATTGCTTAAATTGTCGGGATCATTTTGAAGTAGAATATTTATTCTTTTCTCGAAATAAGTGAGCGCATTTTGCTGTTTCTGTCTCTGTCAGCATCGATCAAGTCAATCAAATCAGCTTCTTCCAAATCTTTAAACCCAATATCGTTTGCTAAGCTTAATGTGCTTCGTCAGAAAGAGAATCCTCTTCAGACTCATTAGACTTTATGCATTCTGGCCATATTTCTCTCTAAGCATGGTTGTGGTTGATTTTGATTGTTTCCATGATTCGCTAATCTTGTGCACCGCATCTCTGAAATGAAAATTTGTCTAAAATTGTTTTAACGAGATTCATTATCGCTTTGCTGAGAATTTCTGCGTAAATCATAATCCCCTGCAGCATTTCCACTAAAAAGCAAAGTAAGTCGTTCTTTAGAAACCCTTACATTCAGATGCTGACTTTCAAGATTTTAAAATGCAATAATTTATACGGAAATCTCTAGAGACTTCCAGGACACAGCTTAATAAGCCTATAAGTGTGCGTTTCGCATTTGTGTTTCGTACTTTGCAGGTTATTCAGCCTAAATGTTGAGGTAGATTGAGGTGTGAGGGCCTTTCTTTAAATCAGCGATGGTCACCAGTACCACCTGGGGGGGCGAAAACATTTCGCTGAGGCCAAAGAAGTAAACAGGCCTTTAGTCGCTGCGGTCAGGTCAGAGCCGTCCAGCCATAGCTACCAGGAGCCGAAGTCAGTCGTATTTTTACGCAATCGCGAGCCGAACTCATGATTGTGTGAATCGGTGAACACTGAATTGCAAGTAAAGGGTGATTTTTTTAGCAGCTTTCGAAATCTTTATTTGAGTCGATAGAACAATCTATATAATTTAATGTTTAAAGATGATTAAATGGTACATACGCTGGGTCCAATTTTGCCATACTCTCTCCAACATTTCGGTTGGTATGTAACGAATATATTCTTTAATATTGGCTTCCAGTGCGTCAACTGTTGCGGGCTTATCTCTTTAGACATGAGCCTTAACATAGCCCCACAAAAAATAGTCTAAAGGTAACACCTTCTATCGCAGGATCTAGGTGACCAATTGACCGGCCCCAAACGTAAAAGAAACTGTTCACCGAACTCGCCTCTCAATTGAACCATTGTTTCGCGTGCTGTATGGTATGTGGCACCGTCTTGTTGAAACCACATGTGAGCCAGGACCAGCTCTTCCATTTTGGGCAAAAAAAGTTTGTAATCATCGCACGGTAGCGCTCTCCGTTCACAGTACCACCGGCCTACAACCGCACCAAATGCTGCATTTTCAGGGTGAATCGGCAGCTCTTGAACTGCCTCTGGTTGCTCGTTAGACCAAATTCCGCAATTCTGTTTGTACCCATTGAGTCAAAAATGAGCTTCGTCACTGAAAACAGTTTTTGACATTTTCAATTTCTTACAGAGCACGAATTTTGATGATAAAGTTTGCTGATTTGGATTCGATTCATGGTTAAATTACAGATCAAGCTGAACATGTTTGACAGTAACATGTGACACGAAAACAGCTGAGCTGCCAAAAACAGTTTGACCAAAAAGAAAGTTACTAAAAAATCACCCTTTAAAACGGCCGTAGTATTGAGAGAGCTCTCTTGCTTACCAACACAAGCCGACTCTTGTGTCCTCTTCTCAGCAAGCCAAGTTCGGAGCGCTCCAAATTATGTGTCTGAAAAGAGCCGAGCTTAAGAGCGTTTTTGAGAGTTTTCAGAGCACATTCAGTGCTTATAAAAAACACTTATGTCTGAGCATTTTCGGAGTTGCACTCTAATATGCGTCTGAGGGTGAAAGCACATATATCTGTGTCAGAAAAGAGTCACATTAGACTCAGAAGACTTTCACATTAGGTGCGACCGTTTTCATAGAAAAACAAGAAAGAAAGTCGGTCAAGCCCGACTATAACATACTCTGTACCCTTACACTCGCATTTGCTCAGGAGTCAAACGGCCAGTTAACACCCCGCGCACAACGCGGTGCGCTCTCTAAGTTTCTCTCTCTCTCTCTCTCTCTCGCACTAAGATTGCCTGTGTTGAACGGTTAGGGTATGTTGCTGTGGTTGTTGGTGGGGGGGTGGGTGCTGTTAACTGGCCGTTTTTTGCCCATAACTTGAGTATCGTTCATCCGATCTTGATCATTCCTTCAACAAATCGATAAATAATTTTGTTTACAAGGTATCTCTAGAAGGAACGAACGATCTATCTCCAAAACTGTAGGAGATATGAAGTTTTTTCCAAATTACGGGGGCGGGAGGGGGCGTGGCAAAAATTGAAAATAAACTTGATCTGCCTGCAAGTATAAGAAATATATGTCCCATACATGTCAAACCTCTATCTCTTACCATCTCTGAGATCTCTTCGTTCATACGGACAGACAGACGGACAGACGGACGGACGGACAGACGGACAGACGGACAGACGGACATGGCTATATCGAATCGGCTGTTGATGCTGATCAAGAATATATATACTTTATAGGGTCGGAAACGATTCCTTCTCCCTGTTACATACTTTTGCACAAACTTAATATACTCTATGTACCTTCGGTACAGAGTATAAAAATCGCTCATTCCGGACTCTTTTTTGTGTACATTATGACGGTGAATGCTCATAAAAATGTGTCAGAAAACGCACATTTTGCTTGCTGGGTCCTTTTGGCCGGCACTGGGTCGGATCGAAGCTGGTTCATACATCATCAATACACTCTCACTTTTTGGCCTCGCTCTCGTTGACCAACGCTGCGTTAAGTCTAAAGCTTTTTAATATCGGTGATTCTGTTCGGAAGTAATAGGAAAATATCAAAGCTCACCTTTTGCAAAAGTAAAAAGAAAAGAAAAGAAAAGACGGATCAAGCCCGTCTATAATATACTCTGTACCCCCCAAAATTTGTATATATCAGATCAATATAAGTTAGAAGCCACTCCGTGTGGAAAATAAGCCATAAGGTGTGTAAAATGCTGCCCATTGCCGTTGCGGCCGGTGCTACCCATCATAATTGTTTGTTTTCCTTTTAACACGACTATCGTTCATCCGATCTTCACCATTCCTTTGGCGGATCTAAATATAATATTGATTACTAAATATCATAGTAGGTACGAACCATCTATCTGCCAAACTGTGGGAGATATGACGATTTTTCCAAATTGCTGGGGCGGTAAGGGGTGTGGCAAAAATTGAAAATCAACTTGATCTGCCTGCAAGTACACCCAGAAAAAAATGCGTTGTAAATTTACCGAAATCAAGCCCATTCGTTAACAAAAGTAGAGTAATCCCGCTTTTCTTGAAACGTAAGTGTCATATTATGAACATTTTGTGCTCATTTTATGAACAGCTTGGGCATGTCTTAAGAACATTTTGTGCTCGCATTTTAAACGCTGAAAAAATAAATGTTTTTAGTTTTTTTTTCATTTGTTTCAAAAGGAAATTATTAATTTTGAATTAATAATTATTATAGATTAGTTAAGGTTTCTTCCTGATTTTCCTTTTGTTTTTATTATTTAACTTTATCTTCCTCCCCTAGGGATCGAACTCAGAACCTCATTGCTTCTTAATCGCAAGAGTCAGCATTCCAAATATCACGACTATCGCCTCACTCGGAACAGTGCGGCGGATAGCATTAAGAAGGCAAAGCTCTGGTTGCTGAGAGCTTTCTGAGCGCTTTGTCTTGAATGTAGCACATTAGGGCTGCAAAATCAAGAGTTCGAGTCAGCGTGGACCCGAAGATTTTTTTGTTGTTTTTTTTATATTTTATTTTTAAAATTATTGTAGAATATAAAATGGTTCTCTATGCATGATGTAAGCATTTCGGTTATGATTTGTGCCAGTTTTAGTAAGAAAGCTTTTTAGTGTCGGGCTTGTTTTGTGAACGATAATTCACGAACGAAATCGTTCAAATAGGAGTCCGCTTATACTGCGTTTTGGAAGGCCATATATTTCTTAAAATATAAGCCCCATGCATGTCAAACCTTCACCTTTTGAAATGTAGACTCCTATTGTCTGCACGCAGATCAAGTTTATTTCAAATTTTTGCCAGTCCCACCTCAGGCACAGGAAGGCTATTAAACATTTGTTTCCATGAGTAACGGGTATATCGAAGTCGGTTAGAGCCGACTTTAACTTTCGCTCTCGTTAAGTATGGTTTCGACGAGACGTGTAGCTTATGGATGATAGTCGAGTGGGCTAAGCTGCCCGTCGTCTGTGTGTGTTTCAGTCTTCAAGGTACCCAGTTCAAGTCCCAGTAAAGTAGTAAGTTAAAAAAAAAAAATTTTATCTAAGTGGCTATCTCAAAATCCATCACAGCTTTAAAAGAAGTAGTGGGTGGTCGTTGAATAGTTGGAGGTGTGGGGAGGATGCGTCGGTCGGGTCGGCTCGGGTCGGTCGATTCTCTCAATCTTACGGTTATAAAATACCGGTACTCAAAAAATGAAAAAATCAGTTCCAGTTCCAGTTCTGGTTCTGAGTCTTAATTGGTTTTTTTACCTATACGGTTCCGGTTCTGGTTGCGGTTTGATTCCTTGGTATCATGTCATTTCGGTTTTTTGTTTTTTGGGATCCCCAACGCACCACAAAAGATCGAGTGTTCTGAACCGAGCCCTTAGCATAGGGTGAGTCGAGCAATTTGCTTACAATCAATGAAAATTTGATAGGTTTGATAAGCATACCGTAACATATATGGAATGAAGGGTTCGTGTCCTCACAGCAAACTATCTGCCCGACTCCAAAATACCCTGTACACACACACACACGCACGCCCTAGCTGATAGCAGTAGGTGCAGCAAGGCTGCCGGTGTCGACAATACTTTACCGCCTGCTGCACAAGCAAAAATGTTCTTTCTTAAAATCTGTGGCTCTGCAAGTTTTTTGCGGAGAACATTTTACAAGTCTGTTACTAACGTGATCTGGGTATATATCTGGTATATATCTTATGGACTCTGAGACTAACACACAGACGGAGATGGCTATATCGACTCGGCTGTTGATACTGATCAAGTATATATATATTAATTTATAGGGTTGAAAATGTTTCCTTCTCCCTGTTACATACACTTGCTCAACTTCATAATCCCCTTTTATTCATTTTTAATGGTTAGAGGGTATAAAAACAGTTACAACTTAATGTTGCTGCTATGTTCTCATCAAACTTTGTCGTTCAACCTTCATCTTGATGGCTGGCATTGCGAAGATTGTGGGTGGCGATAAATATTTGGTGACTGCGGTGGGTGGCCTGAAGACCATTCAAAATAAGGAAAATGTATATGGATTTCAAATACGAACGTTCCTTTAAGCAACCAAAGCCAACACGCCAAAATGTTGTTCACTGAGTTGAAAGAAATTTCCAAATGTTATGTTTTTCAGAAATATTTTTGTAGTTTTCATTGTGCTTACTCTTGTGTAAAGTGTGCACATAAAATTATTCACTAATTCAGTCCATCAAAAGCATTTCATTAAATTTAGAGCCAGCAACTTTCTTGGAGACATTTAGATATCTGTTTTCTTCCCAAGGACAATGCTGCGTTGCACTACATTTAATTGGAAGTAATGAAGAGCTTAAGTTCATTATCAGGAACTTACCCACATGCAACTTAAGCTTAGTCAATTCTGGGAATATTATTTTGTTCCAAAAGATTAGTGGATTCCAACTAAATGAACTAATTACCAATTCAACGGGTTATTTAGATAGAAAAATGGTGTGTGAAGTGCCGCACCTCAAAGTTTTCCTGGCAAAGTTCAGATTAGAATGCGGTTTGGTATACTCAGTATAAAAGAGACGGAAAGTTAAAGGAAACAGAATTGACGCAGTTGTGACAGGCACAATACAGCAGCTCAGCAACTGCCGCTAGGCCATCTGTCCAGGCATCCGGTAGATAGGAAGGTAGGCAGGCAGGCAGCCTACTTCGTTGCATTTGCTGGCGTTTGGTAGCCGTGAGATAAAGATAAACTGTAGCGTTGTTGTCATTTAAATGCCAGGGGACAGATGGGGGAGTGGGTGAGTGGAACTATATACCTATAGTAAACGAAGTGGTGCGCGCTTGAAAATGTTTCCGTCTGCAATGCCGCAGCACTTTGTAATGTGAAATTAATTTTAATTAAAAATATTTTTGCGCGTTTAAATGAGGTACCGGCTGCAACTTCAGGTAGCACGAATTTACTAGAACTTCACTATGTTCGCTGCTCCACCGATAGACTGGTTGACAACTGATTACGTGCTGTTCCTTAGCTATTTTTGTTGTTGTTGTAATCAACACTTGTCGTAGTCATTTAGTTAGTCAGTCACTCAACTCTGCCATTGCAATTACACAATGGCCAACGTAACGAAAGGCGTGGCTGGCCCGGCTTGGCCACTGGGGGTCAATGAGCTGCGGGACAACTTTTTTGCTAGTTTCTGCCGTTTTCCGGCTCTGGTAACCTTTCGGTCAATTTGCTTGTGGCATTCAAATTTGTTGCAATCATTCGCTTTAGGCGGTCGCCTCTAGCTCCATTCCGCTCAGCTGGCATAATTATGCCTGTTGAAGCCATTCAATACTCAGAAGACAAGGGACCCATATGGAGGGGGCACGTACTTGAGGCTCAATTACAATTAGAGGACGCGAATTTGGTGCGGTGTCCAAGTAGTTGAATCAATTAATATGAGAAATGAGCTCCAATTAGCGACTGATTAATTAAAGTCAATTGGATTGCGCAGGAGTTACGGGTAATGGATCCCCCCATCCCCTCCTACATTAAATTACAGAAAAATCTTGCACAATGCAAGGATGGCGCTTGGTCTAACAAGTAGCTGGACAGTCTCTTGGCTTGCAATGGAAGGGATATAGAATTTCTTAGCTGGCGCAAAGGGAAGAATGACCTGAGGGTACGATTTTTAAAAAATAAAGATTACAATTTAAAACGAATCTTAAATTTGCAGTAATAAATGTGTATCAACGTTTTCATCCGTCTGAATTTAAGCGATGGCCTGGGTAATGTTGATACTTATTGGCAAAGACTTGGGATTTCAGAAAACCCCACCACAAAACGTCCAGAGGAGTCATATCCCAACATCTCGAGGGTCAATTTGAGTCAACTATAAGAGAGATAAGCTTATCCTCAAATTGTTTAAGCTGTCTGGTTATAATCGGATAATTTGACGGAGATGACCTCACCAAATGTCGTTTTCAAAAACGACGCCGTTGGCCCAAAGTCTACACCAAACAGTATCTTTGTTATGGGTGCATTGGTACTTGGTGAATATAAGAAAATTTTGCTAGTTTAGATGCAAATTGCGCCTCGTCACTAAAGTTGATTTTTCAATCGAAATTCTAATCTAAATAAAGTTACCAAAACATTATAAAGGCAAGAGAAAGTTTTGACTTGAGCTAACCTTGTTTGTGCCGAAATTTTTATACACCTGCAAATGTTAGTTTTGAAATACCAGAGTTTAAGAATGCTAGCAATAAAATCAAAAATTTTTTCTAACTAAAACAGATTTTCCGATTTCGACTAAATTTCTGTTAGAAAGCATAACAAATTAACAATCATCGAGTTCAAGAATAGGGGCATAGCTGGCCGGACGGGCAAATAAAATTCCCCCATCGTGTCGGAGTCGTTATCAGTTTATTTTGTAATTTTATTAGATTTTCTTTGATAGGCTCATACAAATTTTTGAAACGTATATACATTTTCGTTGACAGCCTTTTTTTGTCAACTCTAAATAAATAAATAAATAAAAAAAAAAGAATGATAAAACTAAAAACAAAAAAAATTTCACTTAGACCCATTTTCCGCCCATAAGTTATAGTCATCCCATCCGGGCGGTTCCGACATATTAGCAGTGCAATTAATAGCAATTAATATGAAATTGCATTAATTTCCACATTTTTCCATATCAATTTTACTTCGACTAAGATCAAATTGATATGTTCGAAAATATTACTATGGTATTTTCAAGCAAATCATTTAATATATTTTTAAGATTATCTAAATCTTTTAGACATATCAATTATGTAATATCAATATTATAGATCAGGCATGCCCAAAAGCAGCATACGGCAAAGCACTCACCAATACTCACAAAGAAAAGCACGAATACCAATAATGAAATTGTTTTTGGTCAGTTTCTAATTTTCTTGTGTTTAGAAAAGTTTTTTCTAAAATTTGTTTTATGGCATATTTTTAAAGTTCTTAAAAACTTTTTCTATTTATTAGAAAATTTTTCTAAATACCAGGGGAAATTTTCTGTTTGTTTATGAATGCTTTAAGTCCTATATCTATAGGTTTAAGCATGAGACAGACCTTTGTCCTTCAGAGATTGCCGAACGGAAAGAGTTATGCTTAGAGATTTACGATCCTAAAATAAGATGTTTCTAAATTTTTTTACTTGATAGTCACGATGTCGTAAGCGTGGAAGCCTTACTAAACATTTAACCAACAGGGGGATAACCCTTGCCAAGGGTATTATAATTTTGCCCAGAAGTTTGCAACGCAACGCATAGATATATTCAAATTCGACCCCATAAATTATACATCTTCTTGATCAGGGCGACGAGCTGAATCGATTTAGCTTTGTCCGTCCGTCTATTTGCTTAGACAGAGAAAAAAAAGTTAAGGTTCATTTTGATATCATATCAATTGGGTACAAAAAACAAGAAAGAAAGTCGGTCAAGCCCGACTATAACATGCTCTGTACCCTTAACGTCGCAGCTCGCATTTGCTCACGAGTTATACGCGCTGTTTTTTGATCATAACTTGAGTATCGTTCATCCGATCTTTATCATTCCTTCAGCAAATCGATAAATAATTTTGTTTTCAAGGTATCTCTAAAAGGTACGAACGATCTATCTTCAAAACTGTAGGAGATATGACTTTTTTTCCAAATTGCGGGGGCGGGAGGGGGCGTGGCAAAAATTTAAAATAAACTTGATCTGCCTGCAAGTATAAGAAATATATGCCCCATACATGTCAAACCTCTATCTCTTACCATCTCTGAGATCTCTTCGTTCATTCGGACGGACAGACAGACAGACGGACATGGCTATATCGAATCGGCAGTTGATGCTGGTCAAGAATATATATACTTTATAGGGTCGGAAACGATTCCTTCTCCCTGTTACATACTTTTGCACAAACTTAATATACTCTATGTACCTTCGGTACAGAGTATAAAAAGTTAAGGTTCATTTTGATATCATATCAATTGGGTACAAAAAAAAAGTAGTTTTAATTAGAAAAAATTTTTTGTCTTTAATGCGATCGTTCCCAAACCTCGTATTTATAAGTTTTCTATACTTTCACATGACTCCACCAAGTTTTATTAAAGTCGGACAACTATACATGCTATAACTATATAGCATAGCTGCCATACAAAAGATAGTTCTGAAAAAAGTCTTAGTATGAAAAACTTTTTTATTTTCAATGGTAGCGTCTTTATACTTTGCAGTTATGAATATTATCCGTTTCCACACAATTTTGGGGAGAATTTATCATATAGCTGCCATATAACACACTGACAAGGAAATGGTCAAAGTAGTGGCGCAATCTATTGCTGAATTTGGGAAAAATCTCAGCTAAGTATGTTCTACGAAAATCATTTAAAACCTTAATTTAGTTAAATTATACAAGCTACATGGGTATATAAACTTCGGTCGAGCCAAATTTAGCATTCCTCTAATTTTTGAGTTGAAATTAAACCGTTTCCGAATGATCCAGAAAATGATAAACTGCCATGTTCCGGCTTCACTAAAGAGAATTCGAATTTTTGCCATGTTCTCTTCTCTATTCAACAATCAACGAAATCCGTCTCAAACCTACAGATTCTACTTACTCTTTACACGACGGATTCAAGTTAAGACGTTTTAATCTGATTAACCAAATCAATTTTATGCAACAGCATATATAACTAATTCGAAATCGACAATTTCTGTCGAAAGGCCTGATAATGATATGACTTCTATATCAATTAGAATTCGAAATTCGAAAAACAGAAAGCGATGGCATGCTCATATTAGCTGTGACAGAGACAGACAGTGCACATTGGCAAAATTTTCATTTTTTTTTGTCATGAAGTCAATTTTTTCACATTTTTGTTGTTCAAAATTGTTTTAGTTTATGGAATCTACATTCTTTACATTCATGCGAGCTGAGCCAGTGATAAATGTTATAGGTTTGAGTGAACGAAACTGACTCATAGAAAGTTGCAAAATTATTGGTTAATCTTATGTCATAAAAATCAAATCCCGAAAATGGAAAACATTCGGTTCGTAGAAAAAGTGTTCTGTGTTAGGTTGTCACAACCATAAATGTGGTTTGTCTACTGTGTAATGTTTTCTTAACGTGTTGGTGCAGAAAAATTTTACATGCGGTTTGAGTTTCGTGGAATACTACTTACACCGCATGTGCTCTCATGCTGACTTTTATGTGGCATGTTATTTAGAGAAGTGTATTAAATCAAATGTTCAAAGTCCAATTTGCCCATTCTTGCCCCTTTTCCTACAAACTTCGTTTTACAGAACAGTTCCAAATTTAGTCGGCAAGACCTTTTGGACGATTTTGTGACATGACAATTATTTGGAAAAATGTTTGTGGTATTCACTTTAGTGCACAGAGCTCAAATATTAATTAGTTGTGTGATTCCTGCGGGCAGTCATGGAGAAAATGAATAGAAATTTAAAATAAATATCTTCACTTTCACTTCTGTTGCTCACAGCTTCTACAATAGTCGTTATAGTTGATACAAAGTCTCGCGGCATGCCTGCCGATGAGACAATGTCCTGTGAGAATTCCTACGAGTGAATTGATCTCCATCGGTTCGTGGCCATCTTGTTGGTAGTTTGACTTATTTTTAATTTACATGTCGCAAAAGTTGTGCTTCTATCCGGTGGGAGATGGGCGGTGGTGCCAAGTCAAGCGCGCCTGTCTACTATCTCGTATTTTAAAGTGCTGAGCCATCTCTTTTAGAGATTTACGGCACTCAGAGTAAGTGTTTTAGTATTGTTCGTATTACCATCAAGAGCTTCTAATGCAGCTTGACTGTCTGAAAAGATAAATACATTTCTTTCCTTGACCACGAGTTCTTATAGATGGATAGCTACACACTCTGCCTGAAAGATGCTACAATGGTCGGGAAGACGAAAGGACATTTCTATACCTAGGTCTGGACTGAAAACTCCACCTCCCACCTGGCTTTCCAATTTTGAGCCATCTGTGTAGAAGCTGATGGCGTTTGGTTTGCCATGGGGAAGCGAGTTCCAATCTAAACGACTTGGTATTATGCCCTCATGCATAGTATAAAAGGCTAAAGTGGGTACACTCCAAGAAAAAATTTGAATCAAGAGCATTTGTTCTCAAAAGTACGGTAAGAGTGAAAATTCTTGATCCAAGAGCGAAATTCATTCATAAAACACTTACTGAGTGCCGTAAATCTCTAAAAGAGATCGCTCAGCACTTTGAAATTCGAGATAGCCGACAGGCGCGCTTGACTTGGCACCACCTCCCATCTCCCACCGGATAGGAGCACAATAGGTATGCCTTTTGCGACATGTAAATTTAAAATAAGCCAAACTATGGAGATCAATTCACTCGCAGGAATTCTCACAGGACATTGTCTCATCGGCAGGCATGCCGCAAGACTTGGTATCAACTATAACGACTATTGTAGAAGCTGTGAGCAACAGAAGTGAAAGTGAAGATATTTATTTTTAATTTCTATTCATTTTCTCCATGACTTCCCGCAGGAATCATACAACTATTTAATATTTGAGCTCTGTGCACTAAAGTGAATACCACAAACATTTTTCCAAATAATTGTCATGTCACAAAATCATCCAAAAGGTCTTGCCGACTAAATTTGGCACTGTTCTGTAAAACGAAGTTTTTAGGAAAAGGGGCAAGAATGGGCAAATTGGACTTTAAACATTTGATTTAATACACTTCTCTAAATAACATGCCACATAAAAGTCAGCATGAGAGCACATGCGGTGTAAGTAGTATTCCACGAAACTCAAAACCACATGTAAAATTTTTCTGCACCAACACGTTAAGAAAACATTACACAGTAGACAAACCACATTTCTGGTTTTGACAAACTAACACAGAACAATTATTCTACGAACCGAATGTTCTCCATTTTCGGGATTTGATTTTTCTGACATAAAATTAACCAATAATTTTGCAACTTTCTATGAGTCAGTTTCGTTCACTCAAACCTATAACATTTATCGCTGGCTGAGCTCGCATGAATGTAAAGAATGTAGATTCCATAAATTAAAACAATTTTGAACAACAAAAATGTGAAAAAATTGAAAATTTTGCCAATGTGCACTGTCTGTCTCTGTCACAGCTAATATGAGCATGCCATCGCTTTCTGTTTTTTCGAATTTCGAATTCTAATTGATATAGAAGTCATATCATTATCAGGCCTTTCGACAGAAATTGTCAAATTCGTATTAGTTAAATGCGCTGTTGCATAAAATTGATTTGGTTAATCAGATTAAAACGTCTTAACTTGAATTCGTCGTGTAAAGAGTAAGTAGAAACTGAAGGTTTGAGACGGATTTCCATGATTGTTGAATAGAGAAGAGAACATGGCGAAAATTCGAATTCTCTTTAGTGAAGCCGGAACATGGCAGTTTATCATTTTCGGGATCATTCTGAAACGGTTTAATTTTAACACAAAAATTAGAGGAAGGCTAAATTTGGCTCGACCGAAGTTTATATACCCATGTAGCTTGTATAATTTAACTAAATTAAGGTTTTAAATGATTTTCGTAGAACATACTTAGCTGAGATTTTTCCCAAACTCAGCAATAGATTGCGCCAGCTTGCGGCAGCTATATGATAAATTCTCCCCAAAATTGTGTGGAAACCGATAATATTCATAACTGCAAACTATAAAGACGCTACCATTGAAAACAAAAAAGTTTTTCATACTAAGACTTTTTTTCAGAACTATCTTTTGTATGGCAGCTATGCTATAATATATAGTTATAGCATGTATAGTTGTCCGCCTTAAATAAAACTTGGTGGAGTCATGTGAAAGCATAGAAAACTTATAAATACGAGGTTTGGGAACGATCGCATTAAAGACAAAAAATTTTTTTAACTAAAACTACTTTTTTTTGTACCCAATTGATATGGTTTCAAAATGAACCTTAACTTTTTTTCTCTGTCTAAGCAAACAGACGGACGGACAAAGCTAAATCGATTCAGATCGTCGCCCTGATCAAGAAGATATATAATTTATGGGGTCGGATTTGAATATATCTATGCGTTGCGTTCCAAACTTCTTGGCAAAATTATAATACCCTTTGCAAGGGTTATCCCCCTGTTGGTTAAATGTTTAGTAAGGCTTTAGAAACATCTTATTTTAGGATCGTAAATCTCTAAGCATAACTCTTCCCGTTCGGCAATCTCTGAAGGACAAAGGTCTGTCTCATGCTTAAACCTATAGGGATAGGACTTAAAGCATTCATAAACAAACAGAAAAAAATTTGCCTTACTATTAAATTTTCCCTGGTATTTAGAAAAATTTTCTAATAAATAGAAAAAGGTTTTAAGAACTTTAAAAAATATGCCATAAAACTAATTTTAGAAAAAACTTTTCTAAACACAAGAAAATTAGAGATTTTTTTATAGTTTGGGCATATGTATTCCCTCTAGGCTACTGGGCTTTTTGCTGGCAAAGTGTCCAAATTCTAACTTAAGCACTTCATTCTTTACTATGATTTTGTCACTGTCTATCGCGTGAGCTTAATAGTCATGTGGGCTAAGATAACGTCGTCCGTGTATTTCAGTCTTCAAGGTCCTGAGTCCCCAGACAACGTAATAAAAAAAATTTTTAAATTGTAACAAAATCTAGCCACAGCTTAGAGAAAGGGATCCCCGAGAACCACCCACTCCCCTCCACTCTCCTAATTATGGTTAGTATTTCTTTTTTTTCTGGATTTACAAGCACGATCTTTATCCGTTCTAAAAGCAAGAACGGAGAGTTCTTAAAATTTGAAAATCGGTTTCAAAAAATACGTTCTTCAAACCAGCGCGTCTTTCACGGTATAAGGAAAAACGGACTTAGCCTTCGAAACAAAAATACACATTTTCGGTGCTTTCAAATCATTTAACATAGAAATAATCATTGATTTAGGTGCCGTTCGTGCGTTACTCAAATGGAAAATTCGTATTTGAAATTTACAAACATTTTCTATATTTTCAGCGAATTTTGCAAATTGTTAAGGCATACAAAAAAAGAAGTTGGTTCGTTTGTTCCTAATGTAATGTACGTTACAATTTGTTCAACTACTATAAAACCAGTAGAAAGGGCTAGGGCGGGGCACCTCCCTCCTTACCTTACAGCGTCTGTCCCCTCGCTGACAACAATTAGTCCATTATTTGAACAGCTATGACGCAAGGCGGGGGCTCGTACCTGAGGCTACGATGAGAAAGCTGCCGTTTGACGAACAGTTTGTTAAAATGGAGCAACTATTGTAGCTCTTCGGTCAGTACTGTAGTGCCTCGCAATATTTACATCAAAAGTTTTCACAATCGCACATTTCAATGTTGCTTGCAATTTGTTAAATTATGTCGATTATTTTTACAGAATTTATCAATGGCAATTGTGCCAAGTGTGGCACAGCCGTCTAGTCTCTGGTCAGCAGGTCATTTGCACTATGTCCTACTGTGTTCTGGACAGAACATCTTCCAGCTTCCTACTCCATTATACATCTCATTCCAAAGGGGACGCCCTAAAATAAATAATCAAAATTCAACAAAATACATTCAACGCAACGCGCAACTCTGCGATGCGATAGTTGGCGATTGTTGTTGTAGCACCCTTTCGTTCGAATTTGGTTGAGTGTTAAAATTTTATGTTTTTATTACACATGGCATCAGAGATAATCTTAAAACCAAAATACTTGGAATGTTTCCTTGAGCATTCGGGACTAGCAAATTGACTTAAACTCTTGCACACTTTTTGGGCCAAAACTTAATCTGGCCCTGCTGCTTATGAGCTTCTTTATACGCACATACTGGTAGTTTACACACACACACACACAAACACATTTACATTCCCTGATTGCCCAACAGCCTCTGGCTAAGTTTACCTGTGGGCGTGGTTTGGTCCAGAAGAACATTTGCCTCTGTCTCTGACTCTTTCGCACGCGTTATGGAAAAAGTCAAAGTTTTTGTTCAGTGCTTAGGTTGTTGTCATAAAAACTTTATCCCTGTCATTACAAACGCCTTAACAGCTAGATTAACATGCCGCAAGTGGCCGGGAACGCCCGCCTGCGTCTTCAACCCCCCCACCCCTTTTTCAGTGTGTTGTGTGAGCTTTTTTTTTGGGCTCCACAGCAAATGTAAAAAGCAAATACACACACACACACACACACACAGAGGGACGGCTCGCATTCAGTAGGTACTGCTGGCCTCCTGCTTAAACATTTATAAGGCAAATGCTCTATGCTTTTCAGTCGACCGACGCCTCCTACGGCTCTGCTGTTCATTCATTTCATTTCATTCATTTCGCTGGGCCATTCATTTTGTGCGTCTGCGTCTTTCGCTTCGCTTCACTTTTGTCCCGTCATGTGTTTTGGTACAAATCCAATTTCAAGCGCCTTTTTTTGCAGCTGCTGCTGCTGCTGCTGCGCCGCAGCACTGGAGTGGCACTTCAGTTTCAGTTTCATTTTTGTTGTCCTTCTTTCCTTCCTGCCTTGGCATAAATTATCATGGGTTAATGTTGATTCGGTAGCCTATGCAAACAATCAGCGACCAGAAAGAACTACAACAACAACAAAAGCCAAAGCTAAAGTCAATGAAAATGCCCCGATCCTTTTGATACATATCGTAATTGCAACAGTATTGGGCTTCGGGCATGATTTGGTTGATTTAACTTTTTCGAATTTAATTATGCGAGTTAAAAGCATTTCTGCGAAAAAGTTTAAAACAAGAACTGCATCCCAAAACAGTTTGCCTCAAGTACATACACATGCATACGTAATTAAACCTTTTCTGGGAAATAATACCCTACGGGTATTAAATTTCATTAATGTATAAATTTAAGTTTGAGTGTTTGGTATGAATGTTACTCAATCAAGGACTCGGATAAAATTTGGCACACAAATAGTTGGAAACCTGGAACAGGACATGGGCAAAGCTTAGATTACTTTAAAGATTTGAAAGATGAAAGATGATTTGAATGAGTTTAGATTATGATGAAGACGAGTGAATTGATGAGTGGTCAAGATCAAACGGTCCATCAAAATCGAGAAGTTTTCAAAATTTTTTGAGTTTAGATCAGCGGTGGGCACGAAATTTGAGTATGGCAGCAGTCCAACAACCACAAAAGAGCAAACCAGCCTTATTAGAAAGTCTCGATCGTGCACACTGCACCTGTTGCGCCGACTGCATGTGCGCCCTACTGATGCCGTGCGCTAACTCGCCTAGATTTTGTTGTTGTACTTTGAAGTGAGGCCATTGCGAAGTAATTTCTAATGCGAAAAATTAATCTCGAAGCAATTGGAGCAAGAATGAGCCCACCGCTAGTATAGATTTAATAGATAGCAATGGAATACCTGAAGCAGGAAAGCGAAATTGGCCACATTTTATGAGCTTAGACTATCTTGAAAATTTCACAGTTGGTAATTGTAGACGATTAAATAGTTAAGTACTCGGAACGGCTCGGTTCCTAAAAATGATTTCAAATATATTTTGACAGAGCTTATATTCAATTTTAAACTAGCTATAATCTAGTTTTAAACCAATCCAGAGTTCTATCTGCAAATTCTGAACCGAACCGTCAAAGAAAACGGTTCGGTTCATTTCATTGACGAGTTTTGATAAAATTTTGATACTTTTTCTAGCGTTTCTAGAGTTTTTACCACGCTATCTGCTGCTAGGTAAACAATTGAATCAAAACCGCTGTTCACTAAGCTAAGAAACCATGTTATAAACCGAACCAGTGGCATACTTATTGCTCAATCGCCAAAGGTACTACCACAGACCCATTACCGCTCTTCAACCTAACAAAATTCATAATAAATGACAATTATCCAGTTTGGCAATTGAGGATCAAACAGTGCCGAAGCGTGTAGTTTTGTGAGTAGGCGACTTAATCAAAGCTTATGGATTAGAATCTCCCCAGAGGATTTTAGAGAATTTTATTAATCAGAGCCTTGATTTGATTTTCCGATATTGGTGCTAGGCTTAAACTACGTCACACTGTGACACTAGTGTGTGTAAAAGTTTATGACAAAAACATTCAGAAGTCAAAAGTGTATACATTGGCGTCACACAAGCTGTGCTTCACAGCACACGCTTCTTGTCATTGACACAAAACGTCAGAAAAAATGAACAATTAGCGAGTTCGTAAGCAGTGAAACTGGCTAGTTTCACAAACGCAAAAACCAGGAAAAGTAATTGTACGAATAATTCAGAAAAGAAAACAGAAAACAAGAAAGAAAGTCGGTCAAGTCCGACTACAATATAAACCCTTAATGCCGTCGCTCGCATTTGCTTACGAGTTATACGCTAAGTTTGTCTCTCTCTCTCCGCCGAAGTTTACATAATTATATGCCAGGGTTCCCCAAGCAGAGAGCGCGAAAACGTGACTGTGTCTCTCTCTAACACACAGTGATGCATAACTTCGGCAAGCATTCGGTGTGAATTGGCGAGTAAGTTCGTGCCCCAAGGGCTATCGCTGGGGAACTCTGATATATGCAGATCACAAACTGATATATGCCATTGCAGCTCGAATAAGCTATACATATAAATCTCTATGCTCGACTGATTGATTACACTGTGCAACACTAAAAAGTTGATAGAGTCGAGACCGAAAATTCTGAAAGGGTATGATGGTAGTACAAAAACCTTCGCTGGGTTTGGCCTGGTTAACTGCTTTTTTTCAGCTTCTGATTGGGATTCGCAACTCCATATTTCGTAAACTATTTTTAATTTCGCTTTGACGTCTTAAAAGAAGTTGTTGCTCTTGGCTAAGCTTACAAAACATTCTTAAGTAGCAACTCAAAAAAGTAACATATTTATACTCAAAATTACAAAAATGTCTTAAAATCATTAATTTCAACTTTGTCTTGAAAACTGTAACGAATTTGACTAAGCAATGCAGGATAAAAACGTAGCCTGGACACAAATAAACAAACGATTGGAACATATCAACTTCATTCGATTGGTCCTTCGTATAGTTACGGGCTCTTAAGCATGTAGAATTGGAACCAAAACTCGAAAAATAGCAATTTTTGGTACCAATTAGCTGACACTGTTAAAAATTTCGAATGCTTTGTATTAAATCCAGAAAAAAAGTATGAAAACATAACTTAAAAACTGTAATTAAAAACAAAATTTTTTTTTGTACTTTTTTACCAAAAATTTTCGATTTTTCGAGTTTTTATGACAGTTGTACGTGCTTGTGGGCCAATAACTATATGAAAGAGTAACTAAATGAAGTTGGTTCGCTCTTACGGTTTGTTTATTTTGGTCTAAGCTACAACTTTGTACTGAATTACTTGTGCAAATCTGAAACGGGTTTCAAGATAAAGCTGAAAAACTGCAGAAAAGTGGTCAAAACATGGCTTTTTTGGACAACTTTTGTAATTTTTTGGATTTGGTACAAAGAAATGTTTTGTAGGTCAAACCAAGAGCAAAAATTTTGTTGATGATTTAAAAGCGAAATTCAAAATACTTTTCGAGAAATGGAATTGTGAGTCCTACTCTGAAACTGAAAAGTTCAAAGTGCAATAAAAAGAAAACTGCAGCTAATCAGACTAAACCCAGACAGGGTTTTTATACCTACCATCATACCCTTTCAGAATTTTTGGGTCTCGACGCTATCAACTTTTTTTGAGTTCAAAAATGTGTCACATTTTGCATAGATCTTTGTTAAGTTATGTAAGCTCGTACAATAAATTAAAATTTGGTCCGCGAAGTCGGTTAAGTGACTTAACAGTGACTTAACAGTCACTTAACAGTCACTTAACAGTTACCCTACAGTGACTTGACAGTGACTTAACAGTGACTTGACAGTGACTTAACAGTGAATTGTGATTAAAATTCACAATTTAAACACTTATCCCGATATCGTCGTGCATCTAGGACATATAGCGCTAAAGTCATTCAATTTTCCCCGTTAAGAATACCGAGAAGGTCTTCCTCTGAGATTCATGTACGCTGGAAGTGCTGGAATCGTATCTCCTTTAAAATGGGGCAATTACCTAATTTTTGTTTTTCTGTTCTGTAAGGCTAGTTAAGATTTAGTGTTTCCGTTCTGGCTTGGAATACGTTACTTATATTATACACAAAGTAGTTGACCTGCGCCAGGTTATGAGACAAATTCTTATAGCTTAACTTTCCAGCAGATTGAGACGATTTTTGAATAAACTGCGTCCGCTCATTTTCCCAGGTTAAACTTAATATTTGATCAAACGATTCACTCCAGGAAGCACAATTTTCTAAATTTATTTAAACGCCACACACGTTTCCGATAGAGATCCAGTTCTCAAAAAAACTGAAACCTTTCATTGAGAGAGGAGTGTGGCAATAATTTTGGGTAGTCTAAAATCCGGCATTTGCATAATTTTGGAGATATATATAAAAGGTGACGCCTTAGAGTGTACGTGAATAGTGTTGGAACCCCGGTTGCTATTGCCGTTACTGTTGCTTGGAAAACTTTATATTTGCAGCTCGGTTCTTGGATCTCGTTTTTACGTAGCAAGCTTTTCCAGGTCGAGTTTACCGCCGTTTAAGACTCCTTTAATTTTCCAATTCTCATGTTTGGTGTTAATGTAACACCCAAGCATTTATAGGACGTAACCTTTTTTAGCTAGATTCCATTAAAAGTGCACTTTTCTGCGTTCGTGTAACTGCCTTTGGATTTCCGTACCACCACAACTTTCGATTTTGCTTTGCAAATTATTTATTTGCGAGTTCCATAACTGACATTAGTTGAACAGAACATCAATCATTTACTGTAAGCCGTGAGGTGTGTTGGAAAGAATGGACATATATTTGGCATACAACAGAGTTTTGATGCATTTGTTGTCCATAATGATGCCTCCAGGTAGAATTTCTGAAATAAAATAAAGTAATCAATCAAGACGTAAAACAGCAGCGGGCTGAGAATACATCCCTGCTTGACACCAGTATTGGTCTCAATCCCCTCTGAAAGTTTAGTTCCTTTTGTTATCCGTATACAAAAGGTGTACGAAATTCAGTAACTTCGTAGACATCCCCAAATTGCTCAGTTTATAAAAAATACTTCTTCGACATACTGTGTCAAAAGCAGCTTGAAACACAATGAAGATGATGTACCGTTTTTTTTCCATTTGGTGGAGTGATCTAGCAATTGAGGTTAATATAAATGAGTTGTTGTGGAATAACCTTTTCTAAAACCACACTGGTATTCGCTGAATATATTTTTGCGATCAACGCAACACGAGATTCTCCGGTGATGCGCTCCAGTGAAGATTTTCATACACCCTATAACTTGCTGGAATCCTTTTTAATCATCATTTAATTTTTTGTGCCAACGTTTTTTCCTATTTCCAAAACATGCTGCGAAGTCCTCTTCCGGTATAAGACCTGTATCCAGCACTGCGGAAAATTCCTGCCAGGAATTTGCTAGTTATTTCTTGTGTGTGTGTGGAACATAACTACAGCAGGGTGACCATGCACCTAAAAGGAGCAAGGTCACTCTGATTAATCAGTTGTTAAGCACTGTTAATTATTTGAATTTAAGTAAATGTGAAGAAAATAAAAATTATATTTTTGAGGGGAAGCATGCATCGCGGAGTAGGTGCTTCTTTATACTATACTAGACGATGATAGGCCGATAGAAAACATTAATGCAGTATGTTGTTATCTGCACAACTTTAAAATGCTATAATCTTCAAAGTAGTATGAATTCTCGGTTGGTCCCCAATCAAATGAAGTCTGCCTAAATACATTCTCATTAATATTAAGGATTTTGTCAACTCAGTAGCCGGTTCAGTACTTTGGCAAAATGAATCTACTAGAGCGTTGCAATAATTAATCTTCATTTAAAAATTGCTTCGTTCCTCCTCAATTCTATTTTATTCATACAGCATTCCTTTGTTCACCTCGAATCTATTGTATCCAGTCGCTTATCGCACCTTTATTGCCACGAATGCTGACGATACCGATTTTTTTGCGTCCAGCAGTTCCTGGATGGCTTTGGTCGCTGGGCGAACCGGTGAAGCATAGCCCAAAATGACTTCGATATGTGTTGCTCGAGTGCGACTCCTAGGAAGAGTCCTATATACGGATACTGCGGTGAAATACTTTGGTGTGGCTCTGGATAGCCGCTTGACCTGGAAAGTCCATGTGACTCTGGCAGCAGCTACGGTTGCAGCTAAGGCGTAGGAGCTCGATTGGCTCTTCAAGCCTCGTAGCGGTATTTGTAGGTGTATCAATATACATCAGCAGGTGTTATGACCGACTGGTGGCCGACTCCAATAGACTTGCCTCTGATCTGGCGACAAACAGGCTCAGAAGTCGTCTCAACCTATGACATTCCATCGATTTTTGTGTCCATGGAGGGCATCTCGCGGGCCGCCTCAACAATTTATCATATGTGTCCCCTTGGCACCATCCCCTACCAATCTTTGAACGCTGCTGGTTCCCCAACAAGATGACAGTTTATAGCAAAAACATAAAAGCATTCACCACAATTTTTCGCTCATCACGTCCAAAATAATTGTTACCAATATATTCCTGAGCTGTGTATCAGCTGTTCTTTCGATCCACACGCGCTATCGATAGGCCAACTATCGATAAGAATCTGTGGGTTTCGTTCATGTTGCTGGATACTCAAGCAACGAAAAGGTAAACTACAAATTCCTGGCACAGTTTTTTTTAAATGAAGTTTGCCAGGAATTTTTAGATTCCGCGGTGCTGGATACCCGGCTATAGCCTTTAATACCTTTTTCGTTTCGGTTTGTATTCCGAAGTTAGCTTTCCCCTATTTTAGGGTATATGCAAAGACACTACATATATAGATACCGCATCTTATACAAACTTCTTTATTATTTTTTTTGGGATCCAATGTCGGCTCCTAAGAAAATCGATTTTTGTTTCCATGCGTCATCTATAATATCTCTAAAAATCTTTGGTTTAAGTCAGTGTATCGGCTCAAATTTTCACTGGTGTTTTTGATCTGCTTGTGTAATGGTCCAAAATACTTAATTTTCTTTCTTCTTAAGGGAGTATTTTATAGTAAAGTTTTGACTTCAAAAACTCATGTAAATCTACAAAAAAGTCGAGAACTGTGCGTTCATTTTTGCTGTAGTCTGTTTTTGTGCGCCTCGCGTACTTACAGGTACCTGGACTCAAAATGCACTGTTCAAATATCTTTAAGCAGCTTTATTGTCTTTCCCAATCACATAAATACATAAGCTGTCGTTCATTAGGTAGGTAGGTAGTTCCGGCTGGCCCTTTGTAGGGACCACACATAGACCTTACGGTCCTTAGTGAGGCCGGGTGGCTTTTTCTGGGTACCATTAGAAAACCAAGAGGATGTTTGACGTTTTGGCAAATGCCAAAAGTTGTTTGGGAGACCTCCTTGCCGCCTCTTCAAGAGAGGTGAGACTTGGGGAGTGCAGATGTCTTAGTGATCGCTTGGCAGCTGCAGATGAGGTGTTCCAGAGTTTCAACGACTCCAGGTTCCTTACATTTCCTGCAGATGTCCGTTGTCGTGATGCCTAGCTTTTTCACGTGAGCAGCTGCTAGGTAGTGACCAGTTAGTATGCCTATAAGCAGTCTACAGTCTCTTCTTTGGAGCTCTAGCACATAGTGCGTGAGTTTTTTGTCTCTTGTCTTGCACATGATTTTTGAGATTCTGCAGCCGGTTGTGTTCTTCCACTTTTCCTCTGCTTCTTTCTCCGCTATCTCCTCCATTTTGCTGTTTAGCGTCTGTACGGAGATAGATATGTTTAGTGTTGCTTCTAGGCTTAGTGCGGTTCCGGCTTTTGCAAGACAGTCAGCCATTTCGTTTCCATCAATGCCCCGGTGGCTGGGAATCCAATAGATTTGCACCTTTCTAGAGATGCTGAGGGAATCTATTGCCTCCCTGCTTGCCAGAACATTTTTGGAATTAATGGTGTGTCTTTGAATTGCTTTGATTGCCGCTTGGCTGTCAACGTATATGTTTATTTGGTTTCTGCCAATTCCGCTGCTTTCCTTATTGCGAAGACGTCCGCCTGGAATATGGTGCAGTGGTCTGGCAGTTTATAGGAGAGCCTCAATTCCGGCTCATCGCAGTATACAGCGGCTCCGACTCCTGAGGCCATCTTGGAGCCGTCTGTAAATAGGTATATTGCTTCCTGGGTCAGTCCTGTACGCCAGTCTTCTGGTCCCAGTAATGCTGATGCACCTGTGAAGTTGGTTTTTTGGGATCATGTAGTCCGTGCTACTGTTGATCACTCTACCCACCGTGCTGTGTCCATAGCTTTGTAGCGCCATGGTGCCTGCCGCACAAAGACTTTGGGCCGTCTTTTGTGCAAGGAGGCGTGCTTGGATGTCCAGGGGGTTGACTCCTAGGATGTGTTCGAATGCTTTTGTTGGAGTGGACCTCAGCGCCCTGCCGCTGGGCCTTTTCCATCAGCTTTAGTGTGGACTTCTCCGTGGCTTGCCATCATACCAATATGCCATGTAGTAGTATCGGTCGTATTATTGAGATGAAGAGCCAGTGCGTTAGACTTGGTGATAGGCCCCAAGTGCTGCTTAGCATCTTCTGGGATGCATATAGCGCATTGGTTGCCTTTTTCGCCCTTTCCTCCACATTGAGTCTCCATGACAGTTTACTGTCGATTACTACTTCAAGGTATTTTTACGTTGTTCTTTGGCGTTAGCTGTATTCCATTTATCGTAGGTGGAGTCCATTGCGGTACCTTGTATCTCTTGGTGAAGAGAATCAGGTCCGTCTTCTCCCCATTGATACTGAGTCCGGCTTCTGTGGCCCACTTTAGTATCTCTTTGAGAGTAGAGTCCATGATTGAGCTAAGAGTCGATGCACATTTCCCCATGATAATTATGCTTATGTCGTCAGCATATGCGGTTATCTTGGGTGCTTTCCTGCGGAATTTTCGTAATAGTTCGTTGACCACAAGGTTCCATAGAAGGGGCGACAGGACAGGGGTGTGCCTCTTTCGTCATGGTTGTGGTACCCCACTCGGCTTGTACTCTTCTGCAGCTCAGCAGGTTGTATATCCAGGAGTACAATGTCTTGTGTATTGCTAGTGCCCTTAGGCTTCGCATTATCGCTTCTGTGGTGACGTTGTTAAATGCACCAGATATATCTAGGAATGCTCCCAGGGCAAATTTCTGATGGTACAATGCCTTCTCGATGGTGGCTACTAGGGAGTGTAGCGCCGTTTCCACCGATTTCCCTTTCGTGTAGGCGTGCTGATTGATAAGTTGTCGTTCATTAAAATCCATTAATAAATGGAATTTTTTCTTTGAAGAGCCGCGCATTGTGGTCTACATTTGTCATAAATTTAAATGCTTCCTGCTCATTAAGTGCACTGAGGCATCTTTGCTTAAGTGGCTAGTCGACTATTCAACATCGCTCTATTTCAGTTGGTCACCACAAGAAAGTGTCAGGGTCAGTATCGCGATGAGACTACCTAGTTAAACTGTCTCATTTCGGGTTCACTTAAATTTAATTTCATTAACTAATTGCCACCAAAATGTCCTCAACATTGTGTGTACATTGATTTCAAAAGTAGATCAAGATTTGTTTGCCTCCACCTTGTTTGAAGAGGAAACGGAAGTCCGAATAGCGGTGAACAGCAGTGCCTCTCCCCTCTCTCCGCATCCGCCTTCACCCAGTCTCACAGAGTCAGACAGAGAGACAAACACAACTGAGCTAGCCTCGGGGACTGTTGGACAATGTAGGCGTAGCCGCAAATACAATTCCGCACAAATTGTGTATGGGTATTGGCTTTGGTTTTTGGCTTCTGGTTTTGTCGAGCAACTTGCGCAATTTGCAGTTGACTTTACCTCCGGTCTCCACTCGATTTGTCTGTCAGTCATTCAATAAACTCACTTGGCGACATCAACAAACACTTGGGCTTTGGCTGGCATTGTTAGCAGGCGAGCCTGTGTCTGTGTGAGTGTGTAAAGGGGCGTGGTAAAGTGCAGTCTAGACCAAACAGTTGCAAGCCGCAATCGGAGAAAAGGTCAACAGCCGTTCGGTATTAGAGTAAAATCAAGCAAAGGGGAAGGCGTTCAATTTGCCTTTAAAAATAAAAAGAGCACCTCAAATGTCTATCTAAAGTGCTTCAGAGATCAAATCAGAAGTTTTTGTTTGGGGGCACAAGTTTTGATTAAGTTTCAAGTCAAAATGGTTAACTGAAGTATAATTTGAGTGGTTTTTTTAAATATTTTTTGACATGATATACTCACATGATATGTGTGTGTGTGTGACCCCCAGACTCGCCCTTGCAGGGGAATGTGCTGCCTGCGGGTGACTTGGCCTTTTTTGTAGCATACTTATTTGGGCGGGCCATAATTCAATGCAGCTTTTATACACACACACACACACACACATACAGAGGGAGCTGCTACTCTTGAAAATGAGGCCAAGTTGCCTTGTTTTTGCATTTATTTTTACATTTTTTTTTTTTGGCTCAATAAACTCTTGCGAAAATGTTCGCTTTGTAATTTATTTAATAGACTGAATGACTAAATGAATGAATGAGAGAATGAAAGAGGGTCTGCCACTTATACACACATTTGCATTGCACATTTTTAGCAGCAGCTACACACACACACACCCTCAATTGGGGTCAGCTGAGGCTCCAGCTTTTTTAATAAGCTTGACGCCAGTCGGCACGCGGGGTCAGGCCAGGTTATGCCACTTGACATGGTTGCACTGGTTGCATACACACACACACACACACACACCCTCAGTCTGCAGTCCAACGACTTCCTCTTCCTACGCCGGCCACAAATTAGCATACAATTGGATAACCACAAATTTAAGTGTTTTTTTTAAGTCATTCGATCACCAACTGGCATATCCATGAGCATTGAAGTGTGCCAAAGACATCTGCACCTCATTTACATAGACATTGCATAAAAAAACCGCCATTAAAATAACTTTTCAACTCACCTCACCTTCCCCCGCGGGGGCTGCCTGATAACTTTTCAAATTTAGCCGCTCGGAAAAAAGATACCGAAAAGTATGCTAAGTATTTTGGCGGGTTTGTTGCCAGGCCAGGCAACTGACAGCTTCCTCCTGATTTCATCCCCACCCACATTCCCCCCTTTAGTTCAATTTCAATTAAAGTTGAAAACTTCATGTCCAACAATTTGTCAACAATTTCAACTAGTTAATAAAGTTTAGCATTTTAATTGATTTCACACCCAAAACACTCACGCGCCCTCCCATCTCTCATCCCACATTCCGCGCTGCCCACGCTTTCGCTGTCTTTTATCTCTAATCATGTTTGATGTGTGTTCTCTTTTGCATGTTACTTGGCCTTCTTCTCGACGAACAGCAAAAAAAAAAAAAAAAAACCAAAAAAAGAAAAGAATAAAAAAAAAAATACTAAGCAAACGAAAATGGACACCAAACTGGATGCGCGAGGCCAATTTCCGGCCTCGTTTCCGGAAACGTTTAAGAACTTCTTTGAAATGATGAACGAAGATGAGGATCATGTTGAGCTTATTGCCAATTTACTGGAGGATAAGGTACAGGCGCTATGAATTCGATAGATGCACCAAAGAAACCAATAAAATAATATGCACAAAAAGAAAGAGACACTATGCTCGTCGTCTCGAGAAAAGACGAGTAATTTATGGGCCGATTCATCATCTGTTATTTGTGCCTTTATGTGAAATCGGCCCAAGTAGTATAATTTGAAATATTTATATATTTTTTCACATCTTTATAATGTCTTTTTATTTATCTGGTCTCTTCGTTTATTTAAAGACCCTCTATATATACCACAATATACATCTTCAAAGTTTTGAAGCTATTTCTTATCGTTAAGTTACTTTATAAAATTTTTTCTAAACCGCTTTTAGTTTTGCTTAAAGCAATTCTACATAGCTGATTCAGAAGGTTATACCTTATCTTTCTTCTAAAGCCAATATTGTTTCTCTATGTTCTGGATTTTTTCTTACAAATTTTGTATGCTCAAAAAATCCGTGGGTGCCACAGAGTTTGAGGAGATTTTATTTTGTTATTCAAAAGTTTAATAAGAATGTTTGTGTCTTAAATACAAGTCAATCCAAACTTTATCGAAACACAAAGCTAAGCAGCGCAGTACAAAAAAATGGCACAATGTAGCGACTTCAAATGCACTTGTATAGCCCTAACTTTCCAAAGATTTCGGCCATTTTGTCACTCAATTACTACAAATCGTAGAACCACTTATGCCTTCCAGCAACGCCGAAGTGTCTCTGGCCACTCATCGATCGTAGTGCGCACCGCATGCATTGAGAAATTGTCCATTGCTCGGACAAGGGTGCGCTTCAAAGACTCATTATTTGGTTGTCGAGTAGAGCAAGCCTTAGCCTCGAGAGCGGACCACAGTTTGTAGTCCAATGGATTCAGTTCTGGCCTACCACCAGGCCAATCATTCGTAGAAATGATATTTGGTACATGGTTTTTTAGCAGAGCTCGCAAATAACAGTTGACCGTCTTTCGTTGTCCAAAAATAACTGTTATTTACGGACCCTTTAAGCACCGTGAATCGTTCACAGCATCTCTTGAATAAATCGGTCTGTGCTCAACAAACAACCAATTTGTTCGTTTCCCTTTTGCTCTGCTTATGCACCGACCGCTTTGTCGAGAGCGAGGAAAATAAAAGTCTTTTGCGATTGTATGCGTGTATGTGCGAGTGAGGCGTCTGTTTGGGCTTGTGAGTCACACTTGCCTTGTTCATAAGACAGGTCAAAGCCCTTAAAAAAAGGAAAAAACAAAGAATAAAAAAGGACCGTTTTCCCTGAACCTTTCATTTTTTTGCTCATCTGCTGACTCCTATTGTGCGAGCGCTCAGTCGGATCGCTCTCTATAAGCTGTTATTGAATGAGCATATCAAGAATATCTCAACCAGTGCCAGTCAAATGGAGAGGACAAAAAGTGTACTTGTGTTGGTAAGAGAGAGAGCTCTCTCCAGACTACAGCCGTTTTACTTGCAATTCAGTGTTTACCGATTCACACAATCATGAGTTTGGTTCGCGTTTGCGTAAAAACACGACTGACTTCGGCTCTTGGTAGCTATGGCTGGCCGGTTCTGAGCTCAACTGAGAACAGACAACTGAAAACAAAAACGAAAAGAATCGAAGCGTTTTGCTCTGAGAGAGAGAGCAAGCGTGCATGATTTTTTCGGTTATATTAGTGCGGAGACCGCAAAGGGAAAAACGGTCAACTGTTATTTGTCAGCTCTGCTGCAGCTTTGTCGGCTTGTTTGCAAATAATGTCGTGTTGAGAGGCTACACAACCTTTTCGAAAACGTCGGATTGATACACTTTCGCCGAATTTTTGACTCCTTTTTCACAAAAATGGAGGTTGGTGAACCCATCAGAGGCGATTCTTTACCAAAGCATCACATAAGCCGGCTGGTGACCTCTCTGAACTCTCGGAATGAGCTCGGACGCTTGTTTTGATGACACAGCATACACTGGGTCGTTCTGTTTGTATGGTGAAAATTTTCTCGTCAGTAAACAGAATTCGTCTGTGGGCATTGTTCGCGCACTGACGACGCAATGGTTTCGATTTAGTCTTGCGTTTTTGTTTCAATGCTGTTGTAAGCAAGTGGCTGGTGGGTCTCTTGTATGCGCTGAGTCCCAATTCACGATTTATGATGCGCGACATGCTGTTCTTAATGAAATTCTTCTTATGAGACATGATTGCGATCTTTCGATCTTTCACAGCTTTGTTTCGCGCTGTATTTTATTCCATCAGTATCTTCAAGTAACTTCACTGTACGATGCACAAAGTTAAGGGTGATTTACAGTGAGCGCAACATCCGAAAGATTTCATCTTTTTTGTAGCCGCGCTTATGCAGTTCGGTTTTCGAGCGAGCCCCATTCCATGATTGCAAACAACTGACGCCAAAAACTTTTGATGCAGTACTATAGCATAAAAAGTTCACTTGTCAAATAGCCTTCAAGTTGGAGTGGATGCGTTCAATGGTTGTCGAGAACGAGTGTGTTTAATACGTGTACCAAAACAATTGCATGTTCTGAATTTCACTACTTTTTGAAAAATAAATCGAACACGATTCCGCTACGGTTTCATTTTCGTGTTCTCAATTCCGAATGAAATGGCTCTCTTTTTACTTTGTGCAAGTCCAAACGAAATTGACACTGGATAAATAAGATAGAAAACGGAACAGTCGAAAATGAAAGAGGCAAAATTTTTCGTTTTTGCTGGCACTGCCAAATTCTGGACAAATTAAACAAAAAAAAAACCATTGTAAATCATTTAAAGGATCCAATGTAAATCAAATTTCACCACCAATTTCTAAATTGATCACAGAACTAAGGAAAATTAACTTTATGTAAATTTTTCAACTGTACGAGTGTGTAATTTGGCAATTACTTTTCATTCCACCGACCAACAAGCAATATTATTTAAAATTTAAAATTCAATTTAAATTAAAATTAAAAAAAATTAAAATTGAAATGCCAATTTTATGATTAAAAACAAATGATATCCAGAAAACTAACAATGATATCAGTTCTAAAGTTACTAAAAATAAGCTTTAATAGCCTATTTACATTGACGCTGCGAAAACCTGCAGCATGCGTTCACACCAAACCTGCAGCTTCTTAAACAGATAACAGCCCCCACTACATAGTGTAGGTTGCAAAGAATTGTCAAAAGCACTCGGAAACGATAACCATATACCAATAAAAGCTGTACTGGAGCGTGAATTTTGCGACCAGCCTACTTGTTTCCTATGAAAACAAAATCTCGCAGCTTCGACTTTGACATTTATTTCGAAGCAGCGGCTGGTGTGAATAGACAATATTTTTGATTGTGAATTTCTGTGGCACCTAAGAATTGAAATTAGGTAGTAAGAGGTTTCTGTGTTACTCTCGTATTTGTTATCTCTATTGCTCGAAAAATGTATTATTATTTTTTTCATATTTTTAACATTTTGGTTACTTCTGCTTAAAAAATCTTATGTACATATATATTTTGGAACGCTGAACTCAGAAACTCAATTTTTAATTGTTAAATGAAATACTTTTATGGATATGTTTTTATTAGGATATACATATGATTGATTTCTAATTTCTTAGGAGGAATGCTACGAGCTATAGCATATATATCTATATATATAAACAACACTTATATCTTAAGAACGGGATCTTTAATATGTCTGATTTGTTTCCGCCCAGAATAGTAGAATAGCAATAAAAAACTCGGAAAAAGCCAATCGGTCCAAAAAAATCGCGAAAATTTGAAAAGCTTTCATTAAGGCTTAATAGTTAGCAATTGTCGACGGGAAAATAGGAGGTGTGGGCCAACCTGCCAAAATAATATCGAAATTTGCAAATTTTTATTATGAGCTTAGATTGTCATGAAGATGGATAAATATATGGAAGGTATACATCGCACTGTCGAGCTGTCGTGTGGGTAGATAAATCACGATATTTTTAAAACTCATGTGAGTTTAGATAGTTCTACAGACAGGTAATTATGAGGTGTAGATCAAAGGTCTAAAAAATCGCGAAATTTAAAATATTTTATAACGATTTTTGATTATTATGAAGACGGGTAAATAGACGGATGGTAAAGTTGGAAAGTTCTAAAAAGTGGCAAAAATTACTAGATTTTCGTATGAGCATAGATTATTACGAAAACGGGTGAATAGATAGATACTTAAGATCGAAAGTTTCACAAAATCGCGAAATTTGCTAAATTTTTAAGTGAGTTTAGACTATTATGAAGATTCGTCAAATGGCAATCGCTTGAAAATAAGAACTGGTGTTGAACCGCCGCATCGGTTCATTACATGATTATTGTAACTTACTAAACCGCGGTTTCGGTTCGCTTCATTGGTTCACCCTGACCTTAAATATATATATATAAATATTTTATATAGGCCTGTTATGGTTCTCAAGTTCGGAATATTATGATTTCTAAAGTAAATTGGTGACTATCCGCACACATTGGAAATTGAATTCCTATAAAACATTTGATAATCTTTAAAATCCTTATATAAGTGCTCCTTGGAAACGCTAAATATCGTACAGAATATAGAGAATATCGTCCCTGACACTGACACAAATCAATTGCCAAATTTTCAAGGAAGAAATGTAGTCTGATGGCAGGTATATTAAGGGGTCAATGCACAAAGGGAGCAGAAGATGTACGGGAAACAACATCGAGCCGGCATCGCTAAGGAATAATTCGGGCTATAAGTAGTCTCCCTTGTATAGGGTCCATCAGTAAAACTTATTTTAACCTATTTTCGGATACAACTTATCCTAGGGAATCGTATCAGTCTCATTGTCCGTAGGTAAACGCTATAAGCCTCGTCATTGAACTGAACCGAACCGTACCGGTTTTTCTTTGTGGTGTTTTCGAAGGGACGCAGCTTCGGTTTATCAAATTTTTGAGCACAAATGTTCTAAAAGTGCTTGAATTGTGCACAATTCAACTCAATCACCATATGTAGCAATTTAGACGTCTAGCTACAAAAGAAAGCAATGGCAGAATGTGCTGTCACGCCACATCAACTCCACTCGTAAAGTGCAGAAGGTCCTGGGTTCGATTCCCAGTCAAGACCGAAAAAAAATTGTCTTTGTTTTAGTGAAAGACTTAAATAAACCAAGTCGAGTGTAGTAGTCGTTGAAGTTATGTTGTAAAGCGATGTCTCTAGTCCAGAGATGGGCATGCACACATATCGTCACACTTTTCACACGAATACAAGCACAATTTGCGTGCGCCGCATTCGTGTTCTTGCTTATAGCGTACGTGTGATTTTGTGCAGTCGGCCGCGGCAGAGGTCCTATGCACACGCTGCCTCCTGTGCATTGGAACGTCGCAACGCGCCCATCTCTGCTCTAGTCCTATGGAATATGGGCAGAGCAGCAGCACAAAGAAAATTTGTCCCGTTCCCTATTCCAAAGACTCAAAAGCAATCCCAGTTGAAAGCTAAAGCTGCCTTTACACTTTTGGTCAAAATCATAATACCCTTTGCAAGGGTATAAAAACAGACGACTATATCTAACAGCTGCCACTGAAACGACAGGTGTGAAAATGATTTTTAGTCGGAGAAAGTTCTTTTTAGCTTTCTTATATTCAGCAATCATGAATATTTTGTGCTTTTGAACAAATCTGAAGATAGGATCTGATTACCGTATTTAAGTTTATGAAAACTTCGGTAAAATTTGCAGTGTCGTTTTCATATTCTATAGCTCGTAGCATTCAAAATACAAAGTTAAACGGAAAAACGTTTTGATTGTAGCAAATCCTTGCTCGATTCCTTATAAAGTTTCCTATGCGAGAGGGGGCTTCAACCTTTCCGAAAAAACTAAAACAAAATTGTTTTGAATTTGATTTTTGAGTTCAGCGTTTCATACAAAATACATAAACAACATTGTGGTATTAATTAAGTAATTCTCCCTTAATTTTAGTAAGTGTTTTTTGTGCGTATTTTTGGGCATCTTCGTCATAACGCCTGAGGTATAACAAATAACTTTTTTTTTCATGCCATGTCCCCCCCTTCCGTCATTGTTCCCCTCCTGCTACAACCCCACAACATTCGATTAAAAATCCTCCGCCCGTTGCCCTCTCCAATATCTTTCAGGTCATTCCACGTAACAATAATCCAATGTTTACTTCACGTCAGCGTTGTGGCGGAAGTCTACGTAGTCAAAGCGGTGGAGAGCGTGATCGGGACCGGAATCGGGATCGTGATCGGGACAGGCATCATCAGCAGCAGCAGCATTACCAGCAGCATCAGCTGCCGCATATGTCATATCAACCGCGAAGTCGCAGCGGCAGCAGCGGTGACATGTCCATTACCATGGCGTTGGCTCGTGGAGGCAGGGCTGAAGGGCCAATGCCGTCTACATCCACTTCTGGCTACGGCAGTAATCGTTATGTTGCTGGCAGTGGCGGAGGCGGAGGCGGCGGCGGCAGTGCCACCAGCAGCGCCGTCGGCGGCCGTTCCAATTCGGTTCGCACGACCCGGACGCGCCATTCCTTCAGTTCGAGCAGCACGGGCCTCAATCGCCTGGGCTTTATCTCCAACGGTAGCACAAGCAGCAGCGGCAGCCTAATTGATGTGGCCGCCGGGGGCGGCGGTGGTGCCACCACCTCGTCTGGCGCTGCTCCGGCGCACTCGGAGCCTGGCTGTGGCGCAGCGCTGGGCAGCAGCGGCAACTTGCTCTGCAAGCATATCAAATACTGCTGCCTGCATCAGTCAAATCAACAGTCGCCGGCCAGTGATGTACAGCCACAGCAGCCATTCCAACAGCCGCAGCAGCCATTCCAACAACCACAGCAGCCGATCCAGCAGCAACAGCAGCCTTACCAGCAGGCGCAGCAGCCGTACCAACAAGCACCGCAGCCGTCATCGTCCGGCGATGGTAATGCACTGTGCACCTTAGCCCACAACACTCTGAAACGCCTGGGCCCGGATGGCGAGGACAATGGCGGTGGTCATGTTGTGATGCTGCCTCAGCCAAGGGTGGATGGGTCCAGCATTCAGGTGCAACAGCCTCAACAGCAGCAACAGTCGCAGCCACGTCACTCGATTATCCTGGAGCGGGCCTTTGATTTTGGTAAGTTTAGGATACACTTAGTAAATGAGTTACCTGCATTGTCTTTTTTCCCATTCAACACAAAATCCTTAAAAGTTTGCCCCAAATGGATCATTCGTTTCATTTGGCCCAACTCTTCAGGCACATTTTGATGGGTCCATTGAGCCGATTATCCATGTTTTAACCAATGTCACCTGTCCGCCCCGCTCCTTCTCTCTCTCTCTCTCTGTCCATTTATTTACCCCCCACTAAAAAAAGCTTGTGGCAAAATGTTAAACCTTTTTTTTCCTGCCTCCTTAACAAGTTTTTTATTTTCATTTGCCACTTTTTAAGTTGCTGCTTAATTTGCGTTTTGGGGTCGCTTTTTTCTGCTACCCCCGCATCCTTTAAATTTGTTTTTGCTTTTTATTTTTTTAAATGAACATTTATGAAGAACTTTATTATGATTATGTACCTCAAGGGGCGCAGCGATGCATTAAACTGCAGCTGACTTAAATTATGAAAAGCGAACTGAACATAAAATAGCTCATTGCCATAAAGAACGTTTGGCAGTGAGAGTGAGAGGAAGAACAATGAGAGACAATTAATTTAAACGGGAAAAACGTTGCACTTGAAATCAAAAATTTTTCCGGAACCTCCGCAGATTTGCAGGTTCGAACCAAAATTTACCAACGGTCAGTGTTTACAAATACATAGGTACATACCTAGGTATATATTTTGTGTACCTTACCTCAGTGTTTTCAAATTCGAGTACCTTTTACCTAACCTAGCTTAACTTACATATTGTTATTTAACTTGTCAATAAGGTACTAGGTAAGGTACTAGGTACTTTTCGTACGTGATTTTTTCACTCGGATTTCGTTAAAAGAAAAGTTTCAGGGACCTGTTTCTGGCTTTAACTGGACGTCCGGTAAACACTCCCTGTTGAAAAACTATACGATCCATGATAGACAAGAGGAAGGCGGGGAGCACGGCAGTATTAGAAAAATATCGCCGGTATGTTTCAAAATACTCATTTTATATGTACGACAACCGATATCTGGAGTTGATACACTGCTCGCCACTTGAATAGGACTCCTCCAAAGTCGATTTTCTATAGTTAATTGCTGCTAAACCAAGCCATCTAGGAAAATACTTTTTGTTTTCTTATAAAGTTTATATTATAATGTAGTAATTGGACGAAAATTACAAAATTATTCAAAAGTTGTTAGTATACAAAAAACATTGTTAACCAATAAGTAACAAATTTTGGAGTCTTCATTTTGCACCACTTGAATAGGACACTTTATCTAAAAACCATTTAAGAATATTTCAATCCTTTTCAAATAACAATATTACTTAAATAAGAAATTACTAACATGTTTTTAAACCAAAAAAAGTTTTTAATAGTGCGTTGAGCCTCCTTTTTTCTCCAAAACCTCACACATTCGGTCTGGAAGGGATGCATACAATTTTCCCAAATAATTCAACGATATCGAGCCCCATGCTAATTTGATAGCTGCAATTAGTTCGGGAACGCTCGAATATTGCTGACCTGATCCATATACTTCACGTGTTAGCCATCCCCACACATTCTCAATGATATTCAAGTCCGGTGAATAGGGTGGCCAGTTTAATAACTCCACGTTTTGGCTCGCTATATACGATTTAACAATCCGGGCCGTATGTATAGGGGCATTATCATGTTGATAAATCCATTTTAGATTTGCAAAAAGAGTTTTGAAGTGTGGAAAGGCCTCTTTCAATATACCGTTATAACACAACGCATTCATGGTGGTTGGAATAAATTTAAGCTCACAGGTGCCATAATAGGAAATGGCCCCCCATACCATAATACCTCCAGCACTGCTGTGCAACTTATCAAGATGGTGTGGTTCTTTTCGAAGATCATGAAAATAGTAGCTGTAGCCATCGGGGCCCTCCACATTAAACTTGTTTTCGTCCGATAAGACAACACGTTGCCACTCCGAAGTCCAGGTGACATGTGCGCGCGCGAAATCAAGGCGTTGTAACTTCCGAGCCGGGTTAAGAGGTGGCTTCTTCTTGATTTTTAGTCTCTTCAGGTATGTAGCATTATTAATAACACGACGCATGGTTGTCAAACTTGCTTTAACGTTGCATTTTTCCCTTATCTTGGCCAAAGAGTCGTGCGAATTGGAAGCTTCTCTTAATATAACTCGCTTGTCCGCGATGGTAAGCACACTGTGGGTGCGGCCCTTCATGTTTTTACCATAATTAGCCTCATTATTTAAAAAATTTGTTATGGCGTGACGGCTCCTGTCGACTTTTTTTTGCTATATTGGCAATAGAAAGGCCAGAATCCTTGTAAGCTTGGATTTTTCCTTTCTCCGACTCAGATAATGAAGTGCCACGCCCCATTTTAATTTTTTTAAAATTTTATATACACTTCAATTAAAGCAAAAAGTTTAAGTAAACCAAAATTTGGGTGCACGTGTCAACGATACCGACCAAATAAAATGCATGTTCTATTCAAGTGGCGCAAAAATTCCATTGAATTTTTGCGAATGCTCACATAAAGTGCAAACAACTTTATAACGGTTCTATTCCAAAACTTGGAATATACCAGAAAGAGCGAAGAATGCTTGCACAAAGATAATATGCAAAAAATACCGTTATTCTACCATTTCGTTTTCGAGTTATGAGCAGTTTTAAAGAGAGCATACATGGTGTCCTATTCAAGTGGCGAGCAGTGTATGATCAGAAAACGAGCGCATCAGACTGAGAAACTCGAAAAAGACTCAAATGTGATCAGAAATTTCATAAAATGCTTGATGCGAATTCAGCATATTTCGGAAAAATGCGAAAAATACGTATGTACTATTTTTCAACAAAGAATACGACAAAAATTATTTCGAGCAAAAAAAAAAATTCGAGTGGACGATTTTTCACCCATACAAACTTTGGGGGCACAGAATTTTTTTTACTTGTTTTCTTATTGCGAAAGCTGAGAATGCGATTCTGTCCGCTGATTTCGCTCCCTTCTGGCCACTTTGTGACACCTTTGGGAGGTAAGAACAGAATAATTATTTTGGTTGAATTGAAATCACTACAGACCACAATATATCAGCATGGGCTTCGAGGTAGACAAAGAGCCCGATAAGTGCAGATGTACTGGAAAACCCGGTAAAGTCGAGAAGCTGCGAACATGCGTTTTGTAGGAAGTGTATAGAGAAGTGGATACTGCAGAAACAAATTTCTGTTCATTTAATTTTAAAGAAATGTTATTGTAAAAAAATTAATCAAATAAGCTCCAACGATCCAAGTGATCAGGAAATGTTGCAAGACCGTGTCAAGGATATTGCTCTGCCCGATTGGTTTATTAAAAGAAAAATAAATTAAGAAGAAAAATTTAGGTTAAGTTCCGATTGGCTGCCGCTAGAAGCGAATAAAATGAATGCATGAATGAATGAAAAAAATAAAGAAGACAAAAAATGATTGCTGTGGGCCTCACGAGAGCCAACTGCTGAATGAATAGAAAACTTTGTTTGCTAAAGCAAAACAAATTTATCATAACTCTTGGCCTACTACGAAACGTAAAAAACATGCCAAAATATATATATGGGGGCATTCCAAGCAAAACTAGAAGGCCAGGCTAACTTCGTCTATGCCGAAGTTTTTATACCCTTGCAAATGCAAATGTCACAGTCTAAGAACGCTTACATAAAAATCAAAAATTTTTGTAACTAAAACCTATTTTCCGACAGATAAAGATCTGATTTCGACCAAATTTCGCGAATTAACAAACGTCGAGTTTAAGAACGATAAAATTGAAGACAAAAAAGTTTTTCTCACTTAGACTCAATTTCCGACCGATGGGCCCTATGGCAGCCTTAAGATATAGTCATCCGATTTCGACCTAATTTTGCGAATCTATTTGAAAGCATATAAAATAAGACATCAGCGAGTTTAAGGACGCAAAAAAAAAAAATTTTTTTACTGACTCATTTTCGACCGATCGATCCTATGGCAACCATTAGATATAGTCACCCCATGTCGATCAACTTTTTCAAATGAGTTTGAAAGCGTTTAATATAAATAATCACCGACCTTAAGAACGATTTACTTAAAAACAAAAAAGTTTTTTTCACTCAGACTCATTTTCCGACCGATCGGTCCTATGGCAGCTATAAGATATAGTCATCCGATTTTAACCAAAATTTGCAAATCTCTTTCAAAGCATATGATATAAATAATGGCCGAGCTTGAGGATGCTAATAGTGAAAACAAAAAAGTTTTTCTCACTAAGACCCATTTTCCGACCGATTCTTCCTATGACAGCTATAAGATATAGTTATCCGATTTTGACCAAAATTTGCAAATCTGTTTGAAAGCATAGAATCATAATAATGACCGAATTTAAGAACGCTAACATTGAAAACAAAAAAGTTTTTCTCACTAAGACCCATTTTTCGACCGTTGGTTCCTATGGCAGCTATAAGATATAGTCATCCGATCCGGTCGGTTCCGACATATTAACAGCGTGCAGTAAAAATAAAACTCTGTGCAAAATTTCAGCTCGATAGCTTTAAAACTGAGAGACTTATTTGCGTAGAAACAGACAGACGGACTGACAGTCAGATGGACGAACAAAGCTCAATCGACCTGATCAAGAATATATATAGTTTATGGGGTCGGAAATGAATATTTCTATGCGTTGCAATCTTCTGGGCAAAATTATAATACCCTTTGCAAGGTTACAAAAAAGAACAAGTGAACATGTTTAGTGAAATGAACAACCTGTACCCAACACTACTGTTTACACCAGCGGTGGGCAAGGCGTTGTTCCCATTGCTCCCAGTGCTCCGAGATTTTATTCTGAGTCTCATAATAAACTGCCTCGCAATCAAATCGCTTCACATTGTGAACAACAACAAAGTCTATGCGGATCGGAGCACGGCGTCAACAAGACGCGCACACAGACAGCGCGACATCTGCATTTTGGTCGATCGAGATTCGCTGATAAGGGTTGTTTTTCCTATTGTTGATGTTGGGCTGCTCCCAAACTCAAATTTCATGCCCACCGGTGGTTTACACATATCGCTTATTTACTTTCAAGTCTGTCATAACTCAAACAAGTAAGAAAGTCGGTCAGATCCTGGAATGGTTCAAACCAAACCCGAGCGGAATCAAACTCAAATTTTGAAAACTTACAAAAATTGTTTAGAAAGGAGTGGGAGAGGGGTAAGGAGGGAATGGAAGGGAGTCACCCACCACACCACCAGCCCGTTTTTTCGATGCTGTGACTAGATTTTGTTACCAATTACAAATTTATTTTACTTTGCCTTGTCTGGGACTTGAACCCCGAACCACGGCATCTTAGCTCACACGACTATCAAGCACACGCGAGAGATAGGGACCAAATCATAGTTAAGATTGCAGCCGCTGCTTTGCCTGTGCTCTCAGTTTGTTCGCTCTTTCACTCGGTTGTTAAGTACGATCCTTATCTATGACAGTCCGTAGCTGACTCGTATTTAAAATTTTAATCCTACTATTGGGATCAAATCATAGTTTTTGTGTGTGTGTTTTCAAGTCATCAAACCCAACATAACAGAGAAGCATTATCTGCAACAGGAAAAACGCATGCGGCAGAACAACTACCAATTTCAAATTCTTGTTTACGCTGAGTGAGTGTGAGTGTTAGGCCATGTTGCAGTGTTGCCCACCAAACTAAGCGAGTTGATGCTAAACATTTTCATTCGAGGTAAAACAATATTTTCTTTGGCATATTGCAAAGGTCAAACACAGCAGCCGCCACTTACCAATAACACAAGCTCGTGCAAACGACACACATACACACACATACATTCACACGCGTACTCGTGTAGGGCATAAAAACAAAAGACATGAATGAAAAACATAAAATGGAAACCACCTAAAAGTGGTTTGCTCTGTTATTGCTCGGCAGGTGACTTGCGGCCTCGTTAGTCAGTAGCGAACAACAGAATGCTCAACATGTCACCCATGTCATTGTCACCACAAAGTGTTGTCACTCATATGTGCACACACACACACACACTCACGCTTACTCCAGAACAAGGCCAGGTTGGAGCCGGAGCCATGCAGGTCTTAATTAACCCGCCCCGAGCTGGAGCCAGAGCCTAAGCATGGCATGTAACTGCATCATGCAATTCCTGTCCACAATTGGGGGCACCGTCTGGGCACGCATTTCCGACACATTTCCACTAATACTCTAATCAAAAGCTTGCTCCACCCCGGGAACAGGACTTCCGTTGCGATAAGCTTTGACCGAGATTTTTGTGAACAGTTTGAGTTAGAAAAAGTGCGCGAAGTTACACACATGCAAGCACATATGTACAAATGTACAAGTTTGTATGTATGAAACCCCACTAAATGATTAATGTTTCAACCCATGTCGGCTGTTGTTTATCCCATTTGTTGCTTTGACTCTGGGTTAGAAAATTTTCCACACTTTAATTAAGAGTAAGCACACCCAAAGATGTTGCCCACCCCCCCCCATGCCAGCTACTGTCTTTGCTAGACAAAACTCCGACCATAAAATTTAATCATAAATATGTTGGAAACAATCTTTCTGCTCGTTCATACCCAGCGTGGAGTTAGGCGTCTCGTCTGCTGGGGGTATATGACATCTCTAGCTATGTTGAATGAACACGAGAAATTGTATTATCCTAGACAGGGCAGCAGCAGCATTCACCATTATGAGCTGCAGTCTTCTTTCTTTCCAGCATTCAGAGTTCATAGCATTCGAAATAAATTTAATTTACTAAACTACTCTCAAGTCACATTTCACATTGTGATGGCGATTTCTCCCATGAGTAGGGTAGGTATGGTAGTTCAGAGTAAGAAAGCGTAAACAACAACAATAACAAAAATCGAAGAAAACCGACAAAAGGTTTCAAACATTAATCCAACTAGGAATCAATTCCACACCCAGATACTGCGCAGAGAAGTAGAGGAGTACATACTCTGAACATTAATTAACTCAGTATGGGGGCACATTAGATCAAGGCCAACTGCAAAAATAAATACAGGAGCCTGACAGGAGCCAGATGCAATTCATTATGGGGTCAGTAACTAAACAACAAGCATTAAAAGCTCCCGTCCCATTGGGGAAACAGAGCAATCAAACCTTTCAGCTGAGAAAAAGTACATCCAGCTGTTGCTTAAGTGGCCAGGGATTGTCGAGAACAATTGCAACAATGTTGCAACAAATGATTGAATTTCTTTGATTTCATGACCTGTAGTGTCTCAAATGCCACATAATTATTTCTTGTTGCGGCTTACACAATTTTCCCAGTGCTGGAATCAAACCCTCTAGAGCCACAATACCCAGAAATTTTCCTTTGAGTCTTAAACCCAGGCAAAAAAAATCAAGTAATCCAAAAATGCGTAGTAATTTGTGGCACTGTAAAAAAGGTCAATATGTCATTAACAGCCTGTGTTTACCATAGTATTACGACAGTATGTATGTGGGTGCGTTTTAGTCTTAAGTCCCATTTCGTCAGAAATTCTCTTGATTTCTTAAAAAATGACATCGAACGATGTTTCATCTATTCCTGTTTCAAGTAACTATTCAATCACATTGGCGACGTGAGCACAAACCAATGTAGAATGCAGAAAGCTACAGGTGGCGTGCACAAAAACTGCACGTAACGTGTAGAAATAAGAAAACTAAACGCCGCGTGTAGAAAAGCTAAATGCTGCGTGGGCAAAAGCAAAGTCTACACGACATTAGAAAATTAGCTTATTTCCAACTAACTGAATACCACATGATCGTTTAGGTCTTCTACATTAACGTTTGAATATTGAAATTCTACATCCTACGTGTGGAAATTCTAAACGAAAAATATAGCTCTAAGCCAGTACCGAACTCTTACATTTTTCGTTTAGAAAACTGCTCTGTAGGTTTTCTACATAAACGTTTAGAATTACAAATGCTGAATGATACATGTTGGAAATCTACACGAAACATGTGCAAATTTCAGTCCCATATATAAACAAGCAGAGCACTGAATTCAAACTTAAGAATTACAAGCAACCAAAAATTGGTGTATGTTTTCAATATAAGTACATCTTATAGCCTATTTCCACTGGCTTCATTTCTTATCATTTTCATTTCTAAAAATGATGCTGTTTCCATTGACAAATCTTCATCATTTTGATATTCGCAATGCCACGTTGACAAAAACAGCTGAATGGTTTGATTTAAGCAACAGGCGCCACTTTCAAACTCACGGGGAGTTTTTGCAATATTTACCCAAAAAAAGACATACCCGGCAAGAAAGCAATTAACCTGGGCGAACGCATTGTTAACGCCCTGAATAATCAGCAGAAAGCTAAATACACAACTTATTTTGACTAAATTATATTATAAACAAAATTGCGCCTTATTTTTAAATTCAAATCAATAGTTTATTGGTGATGACACTTTCTATTTCCAGAGAGTAACGAGTAGTGCCAGAGAGTAACGAGTACTTTTTAAAAAAATACCAAATTCCTTCGTGGGGAATGCCATCATTTTAAGGAAATGAAGGAAATGAAGGGCAAAATGCAACAACAATTTGTATGGAAGAAATGATATCATTTTCTTCATTTCTTGTCATTTCAAGAAATGAAGCTTCATTTCTTTGGTGGAAATAGGCTATTACTCAATACAAGTTACACATTAGATGCCTTACCTCAGAGGCGCTGCGTAGCTCAGCCGTCTAAGTCGTCGTTCCCACCGAGTTTTTTCAGTTCTCAAGGGCCCCGAGTTCAAATCCCCCCCAGAGAGAGAGTAGGTAAAGAAAAAAATATAAAGTTGTTTGTGATATTTTTCAGAACCCCAAACTTGGTGGTTGTGTGTTGTTGGTCCTCTTCTGCTCTGAGATGAGATGCATAGCGAAATAATTGAGCTTTCAAAAAAATGCAGATAAATGTATCTTTTCAGCACGCCGCGTTTAGTTTTCTCATTTCAACACGTGGCATTGTAGCTTTTCTAGAAAAGCTACACGCCACTTGTTGAAGTGAGAAAACTATACGCGGCATGCAGAAAAGCAACACAAAAGTAATGGGTTGAAAATCCCGGTCAAATCATGTAGAAATCCTACATTTTAGTGGCGCTAACCTGATTACAATTGTGAAAAGTAATTAATGAATATACAAAAATTCTTTCTTGTTTTCAACATGGTTATATAAAAACCGTTCGTTGCAATTAGCATGATGTAGCTGCTGAATGATGCCTGTTATAGGTAGGTAGGGCCTAGAACAATTCGGCTTGGATGTTGTTGCGGTATTGCAAAAGCATCTTTGATGAAAGCTGCAAGGGCTATCCAATTAAATCCGTTAAGCAGATCGTGAAGTTCGTTTTCCAATAGAGATAGACGCTGAAAGTGCAATATACGTATCTCCTTTAGGATGGGACAGATTCCGACAAAGTGAGCCAACATATTGCAGAAGGTACAATCCTGCCGAGTGTAACTCTTGTGAGGTTGAAAATTGAGGCTTAGAGTTTCACATCTCGTCCCGAAGATAGCGTTTATCCTCTCCACACCTAGAGACTGTCATCGAAGTATCTTCTCCCCCCGGGTTGAGATCCAGGGATTCCTCTTTGTGCTCCTTTTTGCTTGCACGATAAATCCGTCACTTTTTACTTCTTAGATTTTGGCAATAATTTGTGCGTGTAGATGGTTTTCAAAGTCGATACTGACGCAGCACTCGTTACATGTGATAGACCGACCATATTTCAAAGAACTGGGATCTTTCGCCCTGAAGTAGCCTAGCTATGATCTTCGGCAGTCTTGAGCTCACAAAAATACCAATAACAGAACGAGTATGTATTTAATTTGACTTCAAATGGTGGGTGTCTGTCATACCGCATACGATTTTAAAGCAAGTATTGATGCAGTCAAAAAAACAGGCACTCTTGCAGATCTCTAGTGTAGAGGTCTGAGACTGGAAATACACAAATCTCGGTAAGGGCATACAAAAAGGAGTTTGAAGAAGTACATATCCCATGGAAATATACATACATATCTTGCGGAACAATATAATGTAAATTTGAGTTGAATAATCCGAATACGTGGAAGAGATCTCATCGACTAATTTTGGAAGGAACTGTTAAAAAATCTCACTCTGATTTTATGCAGCAAGCTAGGAGCAGATCGACAAGAATACTGTACAGACAACTTAGCTACTCATTAGGGGGGAAATCACTATTTTCACGACAAAAACAGCCTCAGCCTTATATCATTTGTATTCAAAGCTAGATGTGAAATGCTATACCTACGGTCCCGCCCATATGTCAACGTAACGGAAGTCATCTGCACCTTCTGCAATTTAAACGCCAAAGAAGACACATTTCACTTTATTGCAGTTTGCCCAATTTTACTGGAAATTAGAAAGGTGTATTGGCAGCAAGGAGAATTAAGCCAACAATGAACCATTGAAATTTTAAACGGAGAAAATTGAAGTAGTCTTTTCAAATTTCTAGTAGAACCATTCACAAATAGGAATCGTATAATGTCAGAAGATTTTTAGTATATTCCTAAATTGCATATATAAATAAATTGTATTAAATAAAGTTTTCGCAACAGCTGACGGCTTTAAGCCAAACCAGACTTTATGTTATTTTATTCCGACCTGTGTAACGGTAGGGTAGTCACAACCTTAGAACGATTCGGTCTCTCGCGACGATTGGGGAATCCGGGAGTAGTATAAGTGTGTGGCTATAGGGATTTTAGGTCTCCTACTAAGGAAATTTTGAAACCAAATTATCTGAATTAAATAAACCACGACACCTACTACTACTACTACTAGTTGTTAAAAGGTTGAACATTTATTGGAAAGGTTGGTTCATGTCATTTATTTGTGAAAAACAATTTCGGTCAAATGACCACCACGGCTGACTTGGCAGTAGCCCATTCGATCCACCCAATTTTTGAGAACATTTTCAATTGTTTCGGCACGTATGTCAGCAATAGCAACTCGAATCTCGTTCTTCAACTCATCAATTGTTTCAGGATTGTTTGCATAACATTTGTCCTTGACCGCTCGCCACAGCTTCTTGGCGGCCAATTCACATCTCCATATTTGCTGATTATTCGATTTTCAAAGATAGTGCGTAGAAGATCGATTGTGACGTGCGCTGTGTGGCACGTTGCGCCGTCTTGTTGAAACCAAATATCGTCCATGTCTTCCACTTCAATTTCCTCGAAGAACCAATCACTTAACATTGCGCGGTAGCGCTCACCATTCACGGTTACTGTGGCTCCTTATTCATTTTCAAAAAAAAAATGGACCAATGATGCCTCGAGACCAAAATCCGCACCAAACAGTGACACGTGGTGGGTGCATTGTCTTCTCGACGACGATATGCGGATTTTTTGTGTCCCAGATGCGACAATTTTGATTTGGTAATCAGGGGATTGGTAAATTTCAAATTTATAAACAAAAGAAAGTACGCGCAGCATCAGAGATGCTTTTTACTGCTACTGCAGCGGCCGAATACTAGCATATAAGCAGTCGGGTTTGACCGATTTACTCACTTGTTTTTTAAGAAAACTGTTTTCAGAAAATCTTATAATTGCTATAGAGCTGCATTTGTTTATAAGAAATTCAAATGGTCATTTTAAGGCCTCCTTACTCTAAGAAGAAAGGTAAATTTCACTCTTTTTTTAAGAAAATAATTTTAGAATAATCCACCCAATTCAACAGAATAACTCTCCATTTCATGTTTAGGGAAGGAAATTTCGAAAACTAGTTCTTTATGGAAAAAATTCTGTGTTTATTGAGAACAATTTTCAACTAAAGTTCATGGAAGCCCATAGCATTTGGATGATCACTGTAATAAGAATCACCTTACAGAGTCTTACATAAAAATCTAAAAATTTTTTACCTAAAAACCATTTTCCGACAGATAAACATCTAATTTCGACCAAACTTAGCGAATCTTCTTGAAAACATATCAAATTAACAATCGCGGAGTTTAATAAAGATCAAATTTAAAACATAAAAGTTTTTTCTCACTAAGACTCATTTTCCGACCGATCGGTCCTATGGCAACCATAAGATATAGTCACCCGATGTCGATCAACTTTTTCAAATTAGTTTGAAAGCATTTAATATAAAGAATCACCGACTTTAAGAACGCTTTACTTGAAAACAAAAAAGTTTTTTTTACTAAGACCCATTTTTTGACCAATGGTTCCTATGGCAGCTATAAGATATGGTCATCCGATCTTGACCAAAATTTGGAAATCTGTTTGAAAGCATTTAATATTAATAATGGCCGAGTTTAAGGCCGCAAACATTGAAAACAAAAAAGTTTTTCTCACTAAGACCCATTTTTTGACCGATGGTTCCTATGGCAGCTATAAGATATAGTCATCCGATCCGGTCGGTTCCGTTATATTAGCAGCGTGCAGTAAAAAGAAGACTCTGTGCAAAATTTCAGCTCGATAGCTGTAAAACTGAGAGACTAGTTTGCGTAGAAACAGACGGACAGACAGACGGACGGACGGACAAAGCTCAATCGACTCAGCTCGTCGCCCTGATCAAGAATATATATTATATAGTTTATGGGGTCGGAAATAAATATTTCTATGCGTCGCAAACTTCTGGGCAAAATTATAATACCCTTTGCAAGGGTATAAAAAGAGATAAATTTCATATGAAATTTAAAGAAGACTCGAAAATGACTTATACATATGCTCAAAATGGGATTTATTAAAAGTTCAGTAACAAAATGTAGAGCAATCCCAAATTGAGACTAAGAAGAAAAACGGTCTTCGAGAAGAGTAGCGGGTTGGGTACCACGGGTCGTGTTCAGCAGAATAATTGATCCCTGAACAAGTATCAGAAAAAATGATGCTTCGAATAGTTTATGCTGTTGGAGGGAGCAGTATCACTTTAAAGTAGCGTACATGCTCCCGTATCATGATACCTCAAATTGGCTATTATGATGCCACATCACTCGAGCTCAGTAGGAAGTTGTTCAAGTTGTTCTGCTGAACACGGCCATTTTCTCCCGAAAAAAGTATCATTTGTGATCAGACAACGAGCGCACTTGTGACTATTTTAATCAGACAGGGAACTCGAAAAAGTCTCTAATGTGATGAGAAATTTCATAATTTCATATAAGTTGACTGGGATATTAGTTTATGACTGTCACAGAAATCGCTTAAGAACCTTAAGTTGTGCAATATGTATGCTGCTGAGCTGCTGCTGCCTCGT